>MU394173.1:0-33376 GCA_022578605.1 Camillea tinctor
ACCCACTTTGCCAAGAAATCTCCCTTAACGATAATCTCTCCATAACGATACGAAGTGTGTGTTTTTTCATATCGTTATGGAGAGGGTTTACTGTAGAATCGAACCCGAGAAAAACACCCCAGGTACCGCACTCATATCCGTAGATCAGATGACACTTGCGGTCAGGATGTCAACTTCTGTGGGGGATACACGAGCCCCAAGATTTTGTCTAGGCCTGTACTAGAAATAAGACCCGCAGTCTACCTTGGCAGATATAGCTATGACATGGACTGGGAATCCTGCTGGAGCTATCACGGGATAATGTGAGCTACCAGTTGTAGTTTAAAAAGATCGGTGCTGCCACATGGTCTTATGAGAGAACTTCAGTGGTGGTGTTCTCTCTGACCATTGGACCATTCGTTTTGGGTTACTCTTTTATCAAACGAAGGCAGACGACATGAAGTCTCTCGCTGCTCTGTACTCGCTTCTCGCGGTGCCGGCTTGCGCATCCTGGCTCCCTCCCTCGCCTGATCTACCCCGGAATCCTGCGCCGCGAGCAGTGCAAGAGCGAGTTTACCGCGGAACTGATAATTCGACGGGCCAATGGCCGTATGGTCCTTTCAAAACCCAAGGTAGAGATGTGGTAAACAGTCGCGGTGATGTTGTTCACTGGGCAGGAGTCAATTGGCCTATGAGTGGTATGTAGTGGCTATTCTAGACTTGTAAAAAGAATACTATTTTGCAGAGGCTTACCTTATATCCTAGGTGAGACTATGATCCCAGAGGGTCTGGAGTGGAAGTCCGCTTCGGATATTCTAGATGATATTACCAGCGTTGGCTTCAACTATGTTCGCATGTAAGAGCAAGCTTCCTTACGCCCTTTGCACTGTGTCATCCTCTAAACTGATTTTTAGGGGATACGCGATCCAAATGATCGATGAAATTTACGACCGTGACGGCGCACATGTTCCCTTAGAAGAGGCACTTGTTGCCGCCATGGGCACCGAGAATGGCACGAAGGCGGCCTCTGAGATCGTTGCTAAGAACCCGGGCTGGACGCGCGAGACAACGCGCTTTGAGATCTGGTCCGATATTGCGCGCGCGGCGCAAGAAAAGGGCGTCTTCAGTAAGTAGTAATTCCCAGGGGCTATTTGTTTCCCCCTTTTAGCTATGCGCCTAAGTTTTGATTCCGGAAGCACAATGTATATGGCAACTACTGACTGGCGATATTGTAGTCCACCCGGATGTACACGTGGGAAAAGCTCAGTGGTGCTGTAGCCACACGGACGGCAATGCCTGGTTCGACGACATCAACTTCAGCGCCGCGAATTGGCGCCGCGGGCTCGCGTACGTGGCGACCTGGGCGAAGAGCCACCCGAACATCGTGTCCATGTCGCTGCGCAACGAGCTGCGCGAGTCATGGAACCGCACAGACCTGTACTACAACTGGCAGACGCTGGTGGGCAACATGACGGCCGGCGCGACCGCAATCCACGACGCGAATCCAGACCTGCTAATCACCTGGTCCGGCATGCAGTACGACCAGGACCTGTCGGCGCTGACGACGCGCAAGAACATCCTCACGGCGCCCTGCTACAAGTGCACCGCCATCCGCGACGCGCACCGCCGCGAGCCCGTCTACTTCGACCTCGACAGCTACCCCTTCGCCGACAAGATCGTCTGGGAGCTGCACCTGTACTCGGGCAGCGAGGACATGGACACGGGCACGTGCGAGGTCATCGAGGCGGGCCTGTACCGCAGCGGCTTCAACGCGCTCGGCATCGAGCCCCCCGCGCCGGGGTGCGCTATCCTCGGCGGGGACTGCCCGCCGCCCCAGCGCCTGACGCCGGTTGTCTTCTCCGAGTTTGGAAACGCCCAGGACGCTTCGCTGTACAACAGCACCCTGCAGAACTGCATCCGTGGCTTCACCCTCAAGCACGGCGTCAGCTGGATGATGTGGAGCCTCGCTGGAAGCTATCGCGTGCGCCAGGGCGGCCAGGGCGTGGCGGATACTTGGGGCTTGACGAACTTTGAGTGGACTGGCTGGAGGGATCCGGAGACCATCGAGAATTACTGGAAGCCTTGGGTTGAGGCTTCGAACGTGACGAGGAAGGCGTAGGGTTTGGTGGCGGGAGTGTTGGATACATACTTGTAGGTTTAGCTAGATACGCAACTACCAGGTATATAATTGATTATCACATTACATTTGTTATTCGATGTTGTTCATGTCGTGACATACGACCATAAAATACCCGTTTTTGGCTCATGGTTCTTTGGTAAGTAACTATAGAAGCATCACAGCCCCCCTCCTTTTCTGCATTATGGTGTTGGGTGTTGGATGTAGGTTTGTACGAATGAGCTGGGCTTTGTGCATCTACTTTGATGAACAAGATGCATGTGACTCAGAGGCATGTAAATAACATAGCGGCATCTGTCTTTGTTGGTGTCGTTGCACCTTGGTACGCAGTCAAGCTCGTCCCATGTGATCCCACCCGATGTTCTCTAAGGTGATATCCACCGGAAAGGAAAAGAGTGTGTACCTACCTACGTTGATCTGCTATTGGTATATAGCCTATGTATACGCTGGTGAGCAAGTTCAATTGCGTTTAATAGTTGCAAGTAATCAAAAGCTAGGCTGGGAATTCAGACCTGAACCCCCTAACCTAATATCAACCCAAAGTCTCCAAACCCAGTTACAGCCACACCATAACGTCAGAAGGAAGAGGGGATTTCAAGAAAAATAAAATAAAATAATCCAAGCTGCTGTATTTCGCACAGCATCGTCTCTGATAACGGACGAGTTGATATGAACATTATGTTTTTGTTTCTTTCTTCCGTGTAAATACCTATTATTATACGTGTGTGGGTAAATTTCCTTTTCCTACCATGCGTAGTATACAATGAATATAATGGAACTGCATATGTATCTATATACTGGCAGGTCCTGCGAAGGCAGGCAAAATGATAGTTATCCTGCGTTCGTGTCTCCCATCTGTTTCAGCCTTCCGACGTGTACTCGTATTACGTAGGGCTGATCTCCAAGTGCCAGAGGTCCCGATCCCCGAAGCCCATCTCTTTCCCGCAGTTGTACAGGGCGTTTCCCCTTTCTGCTGTGCGTGTAACAGCCAGTGGTATTGTATATTAATAAAAGTAGAATCGGGGAACCCTTTCCCTTTGCTGAGTAGGGCGATTGGGGCGGAGTGCCGGCAGTATACATAAAGATCCAAATTAACCAGGCGTTGCGTTCCCAAGACTCTATTATGCCCTCCCTTAAAACGCCGCCGCATGCAATTTTCGGAATGCCTGCTTTCCTTGAACTACCATAGCACAATCTTCCAGACTTCCCGGCCTGCATCGGGCCCCATCGTGGTAGGGCGGGTACGCGCCAGGAGCTACATCGTATATATGACGTATTTTTATAATCGGATGTACAGGTCCATGCACTCGATTCGCCATTCCCGCTTCCCAAGCAGGCTCCGCAGCCATTCAATCCCAATTCCCGTCCATTCGGCCTTCCTCCTAGCAAGTTCCTCGGCGGCGGCACCGGCCAGGGCGCTCGCAGTGGTGTTGAGCATCTCGAGGGCGGTGGCGTTGAAACTGTCGAGAGCCGGATCGGGGAGGCCGGCGGCGCCCGTCATGGAGGTTATGGTCGCATTGCCGTCCGAGGAAAACGACGTGGGCGGATATAGGTAGACAGGCGTCGAGGGTCGCGGCGCAAACCAGTTGCTATTAAAATCGAAGAAACACCGGTCGGACCAATAGCACGAGGTGACGAAGAGGATGAGAAGCAGCACGGAACAATAGACACACGGCCGGTTTAGGAAGTAGGTGCACACGAAGAAGAGGAATATGAAGGCGGGCGAGGCATTGGTCGGGATGAAGAGCAGGGGAAGCCAGCTAACACATGTCTTGGTGTCAGTATATCATTCATCATTCGGTGTCCGTGACAAAACGAGCAAACGAGCAAACGAGCACTTTGTCGCAAGCCCCCCGAACGGCGGGAGGCGAAAAAACGGATGCGGTCTGGTCTGGGTGGGTATCCCTTTTTTTCCCTCTCCTCGGGAAAAAGAAATGTAAAGACTAAACTCACCTCCGTAAGCAGAACATGGCGATAGTTTGGTCCTATGCTGGTGATATATATTTTTTTCTCTTTCCTTCACTGACACGGATAATGAGGGAATGCGAAAAGGAAATGTTGGCGTTTTCGGCGGAGATGATTCTCCTGGCGAACCAAATCAAGGAAAAACGATCGGCTGCGAGGCCAGGACAGCTAAGGGCAGGGCGCCAGAGTGATGGATACAGGCAATCCTTTTGTCCGAGTTGAACAGTAATATAGCCTGAGGAGCATGTAATGAAGCGAAGTAACGAGAGTGCAAATGAGTTAAAGGCGTGTAAGTAATAAGTCTGTCGGGAGATAGGTATTATCGGTGATAGGTAAAGAGAGAGAATGCATGGTATCACGGGTGTAAGCGTAAAGTGAACAAAGAGTATGTAACCTATGTACTATGTAGGTATGGATCGGTCAGTGCCTCCCTAGATTTACACTAGTAGGAACCTTTTTTTTTCCTCCTGGTTTTTAGTCTGCTGTCGTCACAGTCGGCATACGCAGTGCTTATTACAGCGTAGTGCGACTCTGGGAGTTGCAGAATAGGTGACCTAATGTAGATGGGTACGGAGTACATCGTTACACACCATAAGATGTAGTTAATTGCTTGTACATACATACATTGCCTAGGCTAGCTTCCCGGTAACTTTATTAACCTAGAGTTTGCTTTATGAGGTCTCCAGTGAATTGAGGAAGGCGCATTCCCTAATTGATTTATTGTATGTACACTATTGTACATACCTAACCTAGGTACATCTGTACATGGTACTAAGTAGGCATCTAGACACCTAGATGTACATAGGCACCTATATAGTAGGTATGTACTGCCTACATAGTACCTACCCTAATGCCTTAGGTTACCTACATAGTACTATCTTGCGCCGTTTCCCTCACGTGTAGTGTATTATTGTAACCTAGTGTATTATGGAGGCAGCTACAACCTTAGCCTAACTTACCTACTTGCCCATCAACTACCGTTATAGCGATAGATAGGTAGGCTTAACTCCGAGCACACAGACCTTCTACCCTTTCCTCCTCCCCCCACAATCTCTTGTCGTCTTATCCAATCTGGCCGCCAGCTCACACATGCATGAGTATGAACGCCCAACCGGACAAGACGAATCATCACATTTGATTCCTTACTACTTTTTCTACCTTTTTCCCTCTAGTCGTGGCGTTGGCGCCTAAGAAATTAATCTTTTTTTCTTATTCCCCCCTCTTCATTCTTCGATTGACGTTCATCACTTTTGCCTCGCAGTACTAAGTTTACGGAGACGATATTACTTTTCTTTGACACCGACGACGACTTTATCCAATAAGTCTCATCTTACTCATCGTCAATTTACTACCTAGGCAACTATATCTACACTAGTAAGTGTAGTGAATGTTTCTGTCCAGTTAAAGGGACCCTGCACTGCGCAAACACCCACTACCCAGCCAACGACTATCAGCACCGAAACTTCACGATCCACCACTACTTTTACCACTACTGCTTTTTTCGGGCGCATTCGGCTACGTTTAGTTAATTACGGAATCCAGGTGGACCTTACGGGGTCTTTTTTCTTTCTTTCGATCTTACTTTTTTACCTGAATTGACCTGACCTGACCTGACCCGGCCTGACCTATTTAATTTTTGGCGAGGCTGGAAATTTCGCGTATCAGATTTGGGGAGACATCACCATTACTATTTTTTTTGAGCATTTCTCAAGATAACAGAGAAGAAAAAAAAATAGTAAAAAAGGACATCTCATCCTTCTTTTTCTTCCTTTCATAACCCCCTACCTTATTACCTGATTACTTTATCCTTTCATCAACTATCTTATTTTCTTCCTCCATCTCTTCACTTCTTCCTTTCCCAACACCAAACAACATTTATACCCTTTTTTGCCTCGTTTGGATGCGAAGCGTCTGTTTGCGCTGGTAAACCAACCCAAACGGAACTCCGAACCCACTTCCACGAGTCAATCATCTGTAACGTGCTTCGTCGGTAACAGCTCCACGTTACTGCATGTGGGACAGCTCGCCATCGGACATTCTCAATCGACACCATGGCGAGCTATAACCCACCCATTGGAAACGACCCTAACGGTTCCCTACAGGCTATGTATGCCCGTTTGCAGGCCGCCCGCGCTGCCCAGGATGAAAATTCCGAAGCTGCCCAGGACCCCTACTCCAGATTCAACTACAACCAAGCCAACAATTCTCAGGCTTATTATGGTCAGTCTGCTGCTGATTCGCCTGTCCCTGGTCTAGACGACTTTCCTCCGCCTGCACCAAGTCCTCCCAGCTCTTTTGGCCATTCGCACCACCCGCCTGGTCTCGCCGCGAATATCGCTCCTATCGGAACCATGCCTTCCAATGCAGCCAACAAGGCTGATCAGAGCACCAATCTGCTCAATCTCCTCAAGTTCGGCGGTACCCAGGCCCAGAGCCACCAGAGCCACCAGAGCCCCCAGAGTCTCCAGAGTTTCCAGCATTCCCAGTCAAACCCTCAGCCAAATCCTCAGAGCTCCCCCTCAGCTTCGGGGTACACCCAAGCTTCCTCGTTCGACCACTCCCCGCGTGTGACTCAAACCCTCAATCAGCCTCCCATCCACGCTCCCGTTCCCATGCCAGCCGATCCTCAAGGTCTGCTTGCCACTCTTATGAAGGGTCCCATGCAGAACGACGCTTCGGCCCCGCGGGTAGAGCCCCAGTCCAATACTCATCGGGATCCTACTACGTGGAATGCTGGTCCCCCGCCTGCGAACACCCAAGCCTATCTTCTCAATCTGTTGCACCGCCCCAAGCCTGCCCAGAACGACCAGCCTGGCACCAGTGAAGCCCCCCAACCGACCACTCTGACCCCGCAGTCGGCCAACGGTTCTGCTGTGGATCATGCCAGGGATTACAGCTTCAAGCAGGCGCTCGCCGAGAGCAATTCGCTGGAGAACACGCCTCTTTCCCTGAAATACGGCTCGCAGGAACATATCGAGTCGCCTTCGGCCAAGTTGGAGTACCACTCGTCTACCTCGCAGATCTCTCAGCATGACAGTCTTCGTAGAGCCACCAGGTTCGACTATACTAGTCCATTTGACGAATTCGCTACTGCTGGCCCGCACAACAAGACCTCCAAGTCCTCAACTCCGGGCAACTCGGCCCCCATCTCCCAGATGCCTACCGAGCTCCCTGCAGGTACCGCTTTCAAGATCATGAAGAAGACTCCTAGCACGACCTCCTCTCCTGGCCTGCTCGCGGAGCAGAAGCGGTTTTCCAGGCAGCATAGCCCGATCACGAGCCCCGAACATGCTTTGCGGAAGGCGGATGGATCTCCGTTTAGATCTGAACCGGCTCGAGAGTTCTCACCTAATGTCGTCGCCGCCTCTGCTAACGGCACGCACGGCACGCACGGCAAGGAGACTGTTTCCGAGGCAATTTCTGATCTCGCCGAAAAAGCCAATTTGGAAGCCCAAGAAGCTATTGCGCGAGCTGAACAGGAAGAGGTACGCAATAGAATTGTTGGTGACCTAGAGAAGATGATGAGAGCCAGAACTGACGCCGAATTCCAGGAAGCGGCACAGGCAGCGGCCAGGGACGTCAAAATCGAGCTCGACAAGAAGGAGAACAGCGGAGCTCTCGAGAACGAGTACCCAGCTGATGTCGCTCAGACCATCCGCGATATTGTTGAGGATGTTGCCCACGGGCCCGTTGCTGATAGTTGGGAGAGCGCCGAGGCTGAGGAAATTGTCGTCATTGAGGAGACACTTAACCCCATCAAGGTCTACAATTTCCCCATGAAACCTTGGATCTCGATTACCATGCAAGACACGGACGAGCCGCGGCCCCAATTCCGCGATGAGGTTATCCTTGACATTGCCAGGTTGAAGAAAGAGTTTGACCAGATTGACCGGAACCTGGTGGCTGCCACTGAGTTCTGTATGGTCTACGGCATGTCAAAGGCCGGTGGACTTCGTGTTATTCGTCAAGACGACGGTAAGGACGCTAAGCTCTTCACGGACACGAAGGACCGTATTTTCAACGTCGCTGTATCGTCTACCCCTCCCGATGCCAACACTACGCCGAAAGAATCTATTATTGGTACAGGCATCAGTGGAACTGTCTACTATGTGCAGATCAAGAGTGGCGACAAGGACCACCTAGAGGATGCGCACCCGGAACAGTACGGATTTGCTCTGCCTCCGATCGGCACTCAAGAAGGTGATGCTCCGGGTGGTGTGCTGAAGACTCGTGCAAGAACCTCGTCGGCCCACCCAGACTACTTTGCTGTTGGTCGTGGAAAGACAATCAGCATCGTTTGGCCGTCGTATGTGATGCAGAGAAATGTATTCAAGCCTGGCCACGACCGTGTCGTTGACACGGAAAAGCTTTCGAGAGAATGTGCTCTCCGTATTAATACCGGCAAGGCCGGAAAAGATTTCACCTTCAGCCAGGACGATACCACCATCGTATCACTGGACAAGTCGGGCCGTGTCAAGTTCTGGGATGTGCGAGACTTGACAGCACCCGACGAGGCCTCCGACCCACGCTTCCCGATGCCCGCCCACACGTCTCTCGAGGTAAAGGAGCCGTTGATGACACTGAATACTACTCCAGAGGGTGAGAAAGCGTGGCCCACCTCTGTGTTACTGCTGGATAAGCAACGGCCTTACCAGAAGCGTTGTGCATTGCGTTACATGATTGTCGGAATGAAACAGAATCACACCCTTCAGCTATGGGATCTCGCCTTAGGTAAGCCCGTGCAGGAATTCAACCTGCCGCATACAAAGGAGTCGGATGCCGTGTGTAGCGTCACCTATCATCCGCCAACCGGCATGATCGTAGTCGGACACCCTACCCGCAACTCGATCTATTTCCTCCACCTCTCGGCGCCGAAGTACACGATTAAGGGTCTGTCTCAAGTCGATTACATTCAGAAGCTAGTCGCCAAAGACTCGTCCATTCCGGAGCCCGAATCAACCGCAGTCATTAGTGGTGTACGCGAATACTCCTTTGCTAATAAGGGCGTGCTCCGGAGTTTGGACATCTTGGTGAACCCTACCACCTCATCTGATGGCGATGAACAGACTCTCTTCGAGCTGTATGCGATGCATTCCAAGGGTGTAACTGCCCTCTGGATAAAACAAAATGAGCTGGGCTGGACCAAGGATAATAAGGTTATTCAAGGCGTCGATGCCACTGACGTTGGTCTTGTCAAGATCTCAAAACTTAAGGAGTTGCCAAGTGCTTTGGTTTCAGAGCTCCCAGTCTCCGAAGAGTCGGCTATGCCGATTCGAATTGCAACCCGGCCATCCGCATCCTCTAAAGAAGCCTCATCTCTCCCGGCCACGTCTCTCCCATCCGGCCCCGAGCAACAATCTAGGAAGGGAATTGAAAACGCTCACCTTCACGAGCGGAAGGAAGTCGATGCGCCAGTCACTCCGATGAATCAGCTCGATAAGTCCGAGAAGAAAGCCCGGAAGAAGCGGGAGAAAGCGGCTGCAGCTGCCGAGAAACTGGCCGCCGAAAACAGTCAGTCGAATGGGAACTCGCATCCATCCAAAGCTTCGTCTTCAGCACAGCCGACAATGTCGGCAGAATCTATTCAGTCAGCCATCAAACAGATTTCGTCTGGCCTAAGTGAAAAATTGGGCACTGTGATCTCGAACGAATTCAGACAATACCAAGGCAAGGTTGAGACGGAGTTCCGCAAGAGCGGAGATGCTTTCTCCAAGAGTCAGCAGGATCTGCTTGCGTTGGTATCTTCGGTCTTGAATGACAATGTTCAGGCTGTGCTGTCCAGAATCATAAGCGACCAATTCGAAGCGAATGTCGTGCCACATATGAACACGGCCATTACTAAAACCATTGAGAATCAGATCGACTCCAAGGTTGGAGGGAAGGTGTCGCACTCTGTCCAGAACCAGATGCAAAAGTCACTCCCGAACGCTGTCCTCCAAGCCCTCCAGAGATCCGAGCTTCCTAAAGCGATCTCTGATAAGCTTGTGGAAGCAGTTTCACTAGACATGGAGGAGACTTTCCGTGAAACACTTCTCAACACTATCACGCCGGTCTTCAGCGAGATGGCCGCCCAAGCTTCCCGCTCGGCTTTGCAAGAAGTTCAGCAACGAACCACCAAGCACATTAATGAGCTTGAGCAGCGACACATCGCCGATAGTCGCAAGATTGACCAACTCACGGTGCTCGTAACTAAGCTCTCGGATACGGTCAACACTATGGCGTCAAATCAGGCTCAGCTCCAGGGTGAGCTGATTAAGATACAGCAACAGCTTGCCACCAGAGAGCAAATTCCTACCATACCGTCCCAGCCAACACAACGATTGACCTACGATAGCCCAGCGGCAACATCGGCGAACCAATTGGTGCCATACCCAAGCGCTAACAACGCGGCCAGCAGAGACCCTGAAGTTCAGCATAACATCGTGAGCATTGCGAATCACATGTCAGTCGGTGACTTCGAGCCAGGGCTGGTCCGTTGGATTCAGCTATCACGGAAACAGGAAGTTTTCGAAGAATACCTCAGCAAATTCAACCCCCAGTTCATGCAGGATATGCCTGCGATTGTGACATTGTCGGTTGCATCCGTAATTTCCGAACAATTGGATGGCTCTGTGCTAAAGGAAAAGCTCGATTGGATCGAGACTGTGCTGAGAAGCTTAGAAGCTTCATTGTCACACATTACTGTATGTAACCAACTCGCGAAGTTTTCTCGCCGGACGCTAACAAGTAATTCACAGGATATCCAAGTTCGGGAGGTAATCCCGAGTATTATGGGAAATATCGGTTCGCGAATTGAGCAACTTTACATGCAGCAAGTGAGACGGCATTCGCACCATGACTCTCTACTGCAACGTCTAAACGATCTGGCTCTTATGGCCAGGCGAATCCGAGACGCTCTCAAACCCAGGTACTGAGAAGCGATTGCAGTCGGCGTTGATCTCGGGACTCTAGAATGGAGAGGGCGTCATACGCATGCAGTGTATACATAATGATTTCATCGCCACTTTTCGAAATATCCAGCCCCAAGGGTCCTGAAGTTGGTGCTTCCACGTACCTCATAGGTCTAGAGCCTTGACTAACGTGCAGTCATGACAGAAAGGACAACGTCTATCATTTCACTACAAAACAATCCCATGAACGCATTCATAGGGCCTACGGTCTTTAGGCACCTATATCCTTATACTTTAGCAACACATGGGAACATTTCGGTTGGGAGGCGGCGATGAACGTAATGATGAAAAGCAACTCTGCGCAGTGCATCGCGTAGATGATGATAGGCGGTGGTGCGCAAGGGAGGGGTTTGATGGATAGCACAGGGCGCTTTCCCCTTTGCCTTTTCATTGCGATGGAGCTTTTCGATGACTCATGTTTCTTTTATTTCTCTCTTCCATACTCGCGCAAGATTTTTCTCATCCCAGGCAACGATTGCAAAAAAGGAAAGGTCATGGGCATGATTGATTCTCAAGGCTGTTTGTTGCATTGGCGTGGAGAATGATACCAACAAAATTTCGGTGGCGAAATAGGGGAAAACTAATAGAGCTCGCGATGACCTTCTCATTTTATAGCCTCAAAACTATGTGACAATGTTGTGATTGCGTAATCGATCATTAAGAACTAATTAGACCTAAGGCTAAATATTTTGCGTAATGCCAGCATGACCCAATATAAGACTCTAGGAATTTTTCTATTTATTTCTCAAGAGAAAATAGAACGGTTTTCGACATGGCATTTTCCCCGACATAAAGAATAGGGGGTGTTAACTTTCAAATCCCTTTCCCCTTTTAATGGTTGCTTTTGTGTCGATCTTACTGCTTGGCTAATTCGCCTATGATACTACTCAGCATATCACATTACAATGGTAATTAAAACCAAGTGACAATTATATACAATGGACAGGATAATTTAAATGTATTATTTCCCCCCCTATTAATACCAACTTTCTCCTATCCCTCCTATCTCTCAACAAGAACCCCCAGCTGTCTTTCTATCTTCAGAGTTGGACTGATCAGCTCAGAAGGTAGCGAAGGTGAGCTCGTACGCGAACCCGGTGACTAGCTTGGCGTGCTCTAGCATGTGCTCGAGGCTGACCGTCTCCATGGTGTCGTTGATCGTGTGGATGAAGGGGCTCGTGTCTTCGAAGTTGCCCTCGATCACGAAGGAAGACGGGTAGCCCGCCGCGGTCGCGGAGGCATGGTCCGAGCAGCCGTAGCCGCACTCCGTGTCTACGTAGCCGATCTCGGTGTACTGTTTTCCCCTCGATGTTAGCGATTTGATTTTCAGGTAGGTATATTAGGCTAGCCTTTTCTCCTCCTTCTCTTTCTTTTTTTATTTATTTAAATTTTTTTTTTGGTAGAGAGAAGAGGAAATAACTTACGGCATCGATGACCTTGTGCACGAAGTCGGTCAGGGAACTGTCGACGTAGTCGTTGATGACGCCCATGGGGCCGGCGTCGTAGCCCGTCATGTCCTGCTGCAGCATGGCCTTGACGTCGGCGCCGTCGGAGGAGTACTGGTCGAAGATGTCGGCGCTGCCGAGAAGACCGCCCTCCTCGCCCGCGTACCAGTGGAACTCTAGCGTGTTGGCGCCCTCTCCGGCTGCGATCTTGGGATCGGACAGCAGAGCCTTCATGGCTTCCATGATGGTCACGGTGCCGGAGCCGTCATCGTCTGGGGAAGTAGATTTGTTAGAATATTGTTGAACATGGAAGTAAGTGACGCCGACAATAAAAGGGTCGCGGAGACTTACCAGCACCGGGAGACCGCCCAGTTCTATCTCTTCCGTTGATTGAGTCTAGATGCGCGCCGATGATGACCTTGGATGCCGACTGGCCAGGGATAGTGGCAATAATGCTCTGCTGGACAAAGCTGTGCGAAAAGGGCTCCACCGAGGCGCCTGTTGCGCCGCTTTCCGAAATGATAGCCTTGACTTCGGAGAGCACCCAGTCTGAGGCATCTTTGCCCGTGGCGCTCTGGTAGTAGCGGGTGAAGATGTCGGAGAATGTAGTAAGCTTCGTCTCCATGTTCGATGTGCTCAGCTTCGCGATCAGACCCGTGACAGCGTCGGTCTGGCTCATCTCACCCGGGTATGTCACTGCTGCTGCCACTTTATTCGCAGCCTTGAGGCCTGACGAAGAAGAAGAAGCCAAATTAGGGTGGTTGGTGATGTCGATGAAATTTTTGCCATCCTAGATAGATATCAGAAACATGCCCACAAACGACTTGCTTCAGCTCTAGTGGTGAGCTTGAGTTCATTCATACCGCTTTCAACGCAAACTTCTCATCTTCTGTCACGACCTTAGTCACACCAGGTGCGAGCTCGATCGTGAACAGCTCATTTTGCGCTGCTTCCTGTCGCTTGATCGACAGAGCTGAGGTGGTGGCAGCTAAAGCTGCGACGAGTGCTGGGCGAACCATGGCGCAAATGAGATGTTTAGTGTATCGAGATATAGGAAGGAAGAAGACTGGTTCGTCAAGCGTTGAAATGTGCTACGTTCCCCTCAGTTATAAACGTCCTCCAAATTCCAAGCAACAGAGACAGAATGATGCTACCGACCGCTCGGCCCTTTATACCTGAGCGTGTCCTCCCTGTAAGGTGATACATGCATGGGTGGGCAAGCTATGGCGGGTCGTGATACGAGAACACCTACGATAAGAGTCGTAGCGTTCCACGCGACGTGCTTCTCATCTGGGCAGGAGATAATGGGATATGTAGGTATGGAGAAACGAAGCAACGAGGTTCATCCCCCCGCACGCATGCTCCTGACATACGACCCATAGTGTTATTAGATTGCACTATAGTAGATACCGGAAGCGACTGGACCCCCAGATCAGCAGTCCGGGTGGCTATAATAGGGAGACGTTAAGGGCTGGTGATAGGTTGGAGATCATGGTTTTACGGGCTGGGACCTCGTAGAAAGCCGTCGGCTCCACGTAGGCGCTGGTTCAAAAACACGATGTAGCCTACGCAAGGGAATAGGGCACCCGCAGGGCTAGCCTCGAAGCCGTAAACCAATGAGCTTGTCTACTATCGAATACCAGATGCCAGAATAGGAAGAAGACAAGAAATTACCATCTCGTGGATTGCGCCGCAAGCAGACGCGAAACGGGGCGGCACGGCATTATGACCTCCCTACCTCAGACTTTACAGTGGGTAGAACAGCGGTTAGCTTGCGCTCGAGGGAGCAAGCTTTCCCCCCAACCGTGAACCGGGCGGTGTCCATTTTGTCCTTTGTCTTTTTTTTCCCCCTTTTTTTGTTGGTGGGTTGGTCATCGCCAAGAAATAAAAAAGGTGATCCCGGGACGCACTTCGTTCTCGGCATTCAGCTGGCGTGCTTAGACAGGAAGGTTGAGCAGCTTTGCCAAGGCGAAGATTGATTGGCACGGGTGATTTATATCAGGGAAAAATTCGATCGCTACCAGGAGTGGAGAAGATGTTTGGTTCTTGGCTACATGGAGAGAAGAGGGAGATACGGGGCAATGATAGGCCTAAATAAAGAAAAAGGGAGAAGGAGGGAGAGGAGGGGAGGAGAGAGAGAGAGAGAGAGAAAATAGATAGGCTGGAGATAGGTTGATGCCCCCTTGATGAGACGAATGTCACCGAGACTCCATCGAAAGAATTCACGAGCAAGTTGAAAAGATGGGGACAACTCTAGAACAAAGCTGGTTTAAGCAGGGGGAAGAAAGACATCTGACAACCCAAAGCCCTTATGCACGTATAGAGATCGTCAACTGCCAAGAATAGCCGCAAACTCGTGACATCTAATCAAAGTCTATCGACTCTACGAATTATAGATATAAGCAACGACAAATGATAAAGATGAAGAGCATTATCTCTGAGGTGCCGTGGTCGTCTTGATGGCGATTGTTTTAGTAGGTACCCGAGAGGCTGAGATTGAGGTGACAAATGTCTATCTACCAAGATTATATTAAGGAAGTACCTGTCTTTTTCTGAGAAATTGCACCTCATGAAACCTGATGTGACGACTCAGTCTGTAAATCCACCTGAACGAAAACACTTAATGAACCTCACCCTAAAAGTTTATGAATAGGAACCAAGGTATGGGCTAAGCGGGCTTGAGCCTCTCATTGGGGGCTACATTTAGTTTGTTTATTCGAGGATATGGGAATCAGCTACAAGGTGTGTGGTGAAGAACACTCTCACCTGGAATATGTACATATTATCACCATTGTCAAATCAAATCCGTGGAAAGAGGCGTTCAGAGCCTTGAAATATCAGCTCTACACTTCAAAAATTGCATCATAATGATATGAAGTTGGTGCTTATTCTTTTTCTTAGAACAAAAGGAATGATATTAGGTACCCATTTTCGGTGTACCTATGTATGTATGTTATCGAATAATTTCACTTCCTCCTTAGTTGATGCTATGTTTGCTAAACTGTGGCTCTTGTAACCTGAATAAATGCATTTGTTCATTGGTAATGCCTAAAGTTGTTTTAAGCTATATACCTAGAATAAACATCTAGTCAGATAACATCTTTATCATCTACCCTCAAAGTGCTGCTGAAGTACGCTCGTGGCTTGCTGTGGATATTCAGCCTCTGTTGCATTGCAAAGTATGGGGTTGTACACTCGTTTCGAAACAATAAGTCGCGCCCCACAATTTTTTTCTACTTACATACATATAATTTTTTTAACACGCACAACACGCGCATTTTTTACACTTTTAACCTTATTGTATTTATAACTTTCTTTTTAACTTATAAAATTACGCAATAATTTCGAAATCTTTATAATAACGTAAAATTAATTATTATTTTTTTATAAATAATGCTTTTTTTAACTAAACGCTATTAATTTATAGTTATAAAAAAAGTTAAATTTTTAGTTATATTATTAAAAAACTTTTTAATTAACTAAAAAATTACAAATTATTTTGCTTGTAATATTAAAATTATTTAACAATATAAACGTTAATATAATGCTTTAAAAAAGCTATTTTTAACATATAACAAAACAAGTTTTAATGTAATTAAATTATTGCCGTAAGCTTTAAAGGTTTATTGCTATTTATTTTTAAATAGCTAATTATAATTAACTTTTTTATATTAATTAGCAATTAAAAAAAAAATTAATGTATTATTTAAACTTATACTTTAACAAAATGCAATAATTTTTTATAAAAGCTTATTAAGTATACGTTAATATTTTAACTATTTTAAAATAACTTAAAATTATTAACTAATTTTAAAAATAATTAAAAGTAAAAGTATTTTAAGCTAATAAAAATTAGCAATTTTTATATTTATATTAAACGTTAATATTTATATTTAAAATGTTTATTTTTATAAATAAATTTAATATTAATAAATAAAATAAAAATTGTAAATATAGTTAAGCGTTAAAAAGAAATATTTTATTTATTAAAAAAGTTTTAAAAAAAAAGCACTACTTTAATATATTATTAATTATTATAATAAATAAAATTATTATTAGTTTAATATATTAAAGTTTAATAATTAAAAAAAGTTTTACTTTTTAATTATAAAATAATATTATTTTTTTAATAAACTTATTTTTTAACCTTTATTTAATTTTAATAATAAATAACGCTTTTTTTTATTATTTTTAAAAAATTTACATAATAATAAAAAACAATAGCGTTTATAAGCTTTAATATTTACCACTTTACTTATTAAAATTTAATTTTATTAAAAAACTTTTTAATTTGTTAAAAACATATATATATAAACATTTAAAATAAAAATAAAAAAACTTTATTAATAAAAAAAACTTTATATTATTTTTTATTAACTACGTTTACAAAATTAATTAATAATAAAATAAAATTTAAAAGTTATTTTAATACGTAAATATTAGTTATAATTTTAAGTAAAAATAGTAATAAACAAAAGTAATTATTATAAAAAGCATTATATAATAAAATAAAGTTATAATAAAGTTTAATTTTTAAAAAGCTTATATATTTAAATTAAAAGCTTTTATAATAATTAACTTTTTTAATTTAAAAATATAGCGCTTATTACTTCTATTGCTTATAAATAAAATATAGTAAAATATTTTAAGTTTAATTTTTAAAAAAAATATCTTTTTTTTTTTATTTTTTTTAGTTTTTTTTTTAATATTATGTTAATATAATAATTTTTAAATAGCTTTACCGCTTTTTTATTTTTTTCTTAATAATATATAAGTTTATATAGCTTAATTTAATTAAGAGTTATAGTGGTAGTAATTATAATAGTAATTATAGTAGTGGTTATAATAGTGGTTATAATAGTAGTTATAGTATTATTATATAAAAGGTTATAATATAAAGGGTTATAAACTTTTTTATAAATAAATTAAAATTTTATTTGCAAATAAAATATAATTCCATTAATGTAATTTTATTTACAATTTATTTGCAATAATAATAAAGTTATAATTAAAAGCTAAAAAAGTATTTTTATTTAAAGTACGTTTATATTTAAAAAGTTATATTAAAAATAATTAATAGTTTATAATTTATAATTTTAACTTTATTTATTATAATAACATTTAAAATAAATTAAAATTATTTATTTATATTATAATAAAACTTATTATTTTATATATTAAACTTTTTTTATTTATTATATATACTATTTATTTTATACATTATATTTTATAAAAAGTAAATAAGTTAACTTTAAAAATTATTAAATGTAATTAATTATTTACTTAAAAAGCGTAAATATATATTTTAACTTTAATTTTTTTAATTATTAATATATAAAGTACGTATTTATGCTTTTTAAATAAGTAATTAGCTATATTTACTAGTTTTTAAAATTAGCTATTTGCTTAAAAAGCGCAAATATATACTTTAACTTTAATTTTTTTAATTATTAACACATAAAATATATATTTATGCTTTTTAAATAAATAGTTAGCTATATTTATTAATTAAAGTTAATTACTTACTTAAAAAGCGCAAGTATATATTTTAACTTTAATTTTTTTAATTATTAACGTGTAAAGTATATATTTGCGCTTTTTAAGTAAATAATTAGCTTTTTTTATTTTTTTATAACTTTTTTTTTTTTATAACTTTTTTTTTAAATTAAAAGTTATTTATTGCTTTTATTTATTACTTTTATTAACGAAAATATTTAAACTAAAAGTATTAAAAAAACAATAACGTAATTATGTATTAAAAGCATTGTAAATTATTAATGTTTTTAGTTATAAGCAAAACAAAAATAAAGTTTTTTATTAATGTTAAATATTAGTTATTAAAAAAAAACTATAATTTACTAATATTTAAATAGTTTTAAAACTTTTTACCTTTAAAAACTTTTTAAAATTTAATAGTATTTTTTAAATATTACTTAATATAAAATTTAAATAAAATAAATACTTTTTAAAAAATTTATTTAACTATATATTAAGTTTTTAAAAAATAACAAATTTATTAAATAGTTATACTATTACTATTAAACTTTTAATATAAATTTTTTATTTAGCTTATTTTTTTTAATAGTTTATATATAAAAATTTTTATTAATTTTATTAATAAAGTTTTATTATTTACATTTTTTAGTATTAGCAGCAATAAACTATAAATAAAAAAAGATATAAAAAAGGTATTAAATATATATAATGGCATAAAAGGTAGCTGGTTTATTAAGGCATTTTTACGGGTTTTTAACAGTATATATATGCTTTTTTTTATACTTTTACATTAATTAAAAATATAGTTTATAATTTCATTTATTAAAACCTTTATAAACTAGTTTTTAAAGTTATTTTAAACCGTTTAAATAATATAAAAGTTTTAATGTTAATGTTTTTTTTTTAATTATTTTATTAAAAAACTTATTAAAAAGCTACTTTTAACTTTTTAACTTTTTACGTTATTATACTTTGCTTTACGTGTTTACTTTTTTTTAATTATATTAAAAAATTTTATATATAACTATAATAAAAACTTTATAAAAATGACTTAATTGCTTATAATGTTTTTAATTTATTTAATAATATTAATTATCGTAAAAAAATAATATATAGTTTTATTTTTAATTTAGTAAAATTGTAGCAACTTAATATAATTTAAGTATAAAGCACTTTTATTATAAATTAACAAGTTTTTAAAAAATGTATAAAATTTTTATTTAATAGTTTAAGTGCTTACTATACTAATAAAAAGCATAAAATAATGCTTAATAAAGCTTTAAAAAATTAAAAAGCTTTAAAAAATTAAAGTTAATGTTAAATAAAAACGCTAAATAAAAAAATTTTTAATATTAAAAAAAATATTATTACATTACTATAAAAATGTTTAATAGTAAAGTTTTTTTATAATTTTAAAAAAGCTTTTAAGCTTTAAGTTTTATTAAACTTTAAATATTAAAATAATTAAAATAAATACTTTATTTAAAATAAAACAATAAGTAAATATAATAAAATAAAATAATTTAAAATAGTTAATAGTATTTAAAACTTTATTTTTATTTACCTTACTGTAAAAATAAACGTAAAATACTTTAAAATTACATTTATACGCAGCATTTTACTTAATAAATAGCTTTTTAATTTATATATATATTTATAAAAAAAACTAATTATATTTTTTTATTTTTTTATTTATATATGCTTTAAACTGTAAAATAATAAAGTTTTAAATGTTATTTATAAATTTAAATTGTTAGTAAATAGTGTAATAATTAATATTATTAATGCTAATTACTTTAAAAAACCTATGTTTATTTTATAACTATAATTTAAAAAATTTACTGTTAATAATAACGTAAATTTAATTAAAAACCTTAATAATAAAAGCTTTTAATATAGCTATTAAAAAAAAAATAAAAATAATAATATTTTTATTTTTACTAACTATTTTATTATTAATATTAATAGCAATATTAATAACAATATTAATAATAGCATTAATGCTATTATCGTTATTTATAGTAGCATTAATAATAATATTAACGTTATTATTATTATTATTATTATCGTTATTATTTTTAAAAGTAGCGCTATTATTATTATTATTATTATTATTATTATTTTTTTTTTAAAAAAATAATTTTTATAATAAATCGTGTTTTATTAATTGTTTTTTTTAATAGCTATTTTAATAAGTAAGCTTAAATGTAAGCTTTATTTAAAATGCCTTTTTAATAGCAACAGCTTATTTTTAAACTGTTTTTTAATAAAAAGTATTATTGCAAAATTTACTTTTTGTTACTTTAAATAAAAGCTTTTAAGTACGCTTTAAAAGCATTATTAAAGTTTAATTAACGGTTTTATTAATATAAATTTGCTTAAAAAAAAAGCATATGCAGCTTAAAGCTAAAAGTAAAAATTAAAAAAACTGCTTTTTTGCTTATAAAATAAAGCAAAAACGCAAAAATAACAACAAAAAAGTTAAAATTTTAACAAGTAAATTTAATTATAAATTAATTATAAAAAAATATTATTATAATATAAAGCATTATTTTATAAATTAAAGAAAATTTTAATTATTTTAACAGTTTTTACAAAATTAAAACTATAAAAAAAAAGTAACATTAATAAAAATAGCTTTTTATATAAATTAAAAGGTTTTAAACCTTTAAAAGCGCTTTTTACGATAAAATTGCTTATAAAATAATAACTTCATTAAATAAAATTAAATGTTAAAATAAATAGTATTGTA
This sequence comes from Camillea tinctor, assembly GCA_022578605.1. Classification (NCBI taxonomy): domain Eukaryota; kingdom Fungi; phylum Ascomycota; class Sordariomycetes; order Xylariales; family Graphostromataceae; genus Camillea; species Camillea tinctor. The sequence continues at coordinate 20,725 of MU394173.1, forward strand.
AGTTAAAAGTGTAAAAAATGCGCGTGTTACGCGTGTCAAAAAAATTGTGTGTGTGTAAGTAGAAAAAAATTGTGGGGCGCGACTTATTGTTTCGAAACGAGTGTATCGTACACTAGTCTATGATTTCATTTGTTGTCTATTATTGGGAGTCCATCAGAAAACCTTTTTTTCCAATAGCAGCCGTATACTCTTCTGTACTAAGCATAGCATTATTTAGTAACCTGCACTTTGAACGAGGCTCCAAGACCTATTTTGCTAAAAAAGAAAAGAAAAGCCAAAAACTGATGAGGCTCGTCTCAATAGAGAGCCACACCTAATAGATGGAGGGTTGCATTTTAAACTTCAATTTTATGTCAGTATTGTCAATATTAAATACCGACATGGCAGAATATAAAACGAGACTGCGATCTCCAAAGCAGCAAAAGCACAAAGAAGCGGGTTAAACCACTTCCAAAAGAAAACACGTTGTTTATCCCTAGCCATGATATACGATATTACCCCTTTACGCCTCGAGAATCACGGCATCCAACTTGGGGAATGGATAAATATACTTACACTATGTTTTGCACCATTACTGGCACACTTACTTGCCGGTGCCCCACAGCCTACTATATTGTCAGAGACGGGGCCGCGATGGCATGATCGTATTTGCATCTATAATCCGACATCTATCTTGTGGCGGTACGCTGCAATTACAGACCGCCGCATCCGAGCACGTGTATGGAACGAAGGCACACTCGCAGCTACTAACGCTATATTTTGGACAGCTCGAGGCTGGGATGGGTCTGAAGAGATGGTAAATTATGCTGGTGAGTGGTTTTGAGAGTCATCTAGGCTGGATCCTTTTTTTTTTTCGATCTGTCCTGAGAGCCCCTATCCTGACTAGGTACATGGATTCTGGCTCCTGAGACAGAGTATGAGGAGTAAAAGAGTTACTTGATATGAAAATTACCGACTGATATACCCTATTACAGTGCCTTATTGCACCCATCTGCCGTCAAAATCTAGGGCATGCTTCCTGTCAGGAGAGTCGGCGAAAACCGCGATAGTCACACTACAAGGCATACAAGCTGTTAGCTTCTACTGCCACGTATTTACCAGCTGGGCTACAACTCCAACTGGCCTTGGCCTGGGCGTAGACAGCATATTCTTCCCAATCTCAATCTTGGGTCTCTTGAGACTTCCGACGGCTCTCTGGCTTACAGATGAACACAGCTTCATAACATACCGGGACGTTGTGGCCAAGGAATCTCAATCCAGTTTCGTGCAAGTGTCGGCAGAGAGTCTGTTAGCACGATATAATACCGACCGTGTTAGTGTGGGCGATTTCCGACAAGTGTCAAGTTGGATCAGCCGGATATTTCGTACGGTTTTCGTCTCGATCCTAGTTTTTATAGTCAGCCTTTCCATTAGGTTTGTGGGGACTCCGTATCAGACTACCACGTCTCTGGTCATGGCAGCATTGTACATTGTCATGTTGGTATCGTCTATCGTCATACTCTCGGTCTATTTCTACCGTGGACTCACAACAACAACCATCATCCCTTGCATTTCCTCGTGGTGGTACAAGGCGTATACTTTCGTGGTCGCGGGCTTGATGCTGACATCCCTGGTGGTAGCAGCCATCGAGACGAAGAGGACGCCGTGCGGCCAGTACACGAGCTGGCCGCAGTACTACGGCGATCGTCTATTATGCCAGAAAGGCGATAAGGTGGTTTTATATATTGGAAGCCGGCCCGAGAGCGACGCTTTCGGTGTGGCTTCCAAGTCGACCTCAAAGATCGAAGGGTCTGCACTTAGAAAGGGTGAATTCTGGGTTGACGACTTCAGTGGTACATGTATAGGGAGTTGGCCAGATGAATCACGACGGCGTGCGTCAACGATTTCCATGCTGGAGATACCACTAAGAGGCAAGAATTATCACCACAGGAACGACACTCTTGCTTGAATGGGGCTTCAGATATCAGAAAGAGCCGATCGGAATTCAAGAGCTAGCAATTCTTTAGTAAACCATCGATGAGGTTGGTAAGTGAGTAATAGGGGTAAGAGGTAAATATGAGTAAAGCGTCGCTATGGCTGTCTTAGTTCAAGATGGAAGCTGAAAACTTAAAGGTAAAGAAATGATAATGGTAATTGGAAAGAAAGGGGGGGGAGAGGGGAAGCATTTGACCTAGGTTAACTTACATACATATATAATAGGAAGCTAATTCAATTTTCTTGAACTGTAAAAAAATAATAACTAGCTACCCTAAGCTGGTTGGGTTATATCATTGTAGGTAGGGTCGAATCTAGAGCTAAGTAGTTGTTGACATGAACGATAAGGCGAACAATCCAAGTCAGTAATAAAAATAGCTGAATAGAATCAGGGGATGATTATATCGATATGTAGGTTATATTCTCACATTATATACTGAGTGATGTATAACTCGATACATGTGTATAATTATGTTATGCATACGGAATGCCCCTCACTTCCAATACCTAGCTATATCGATTACCTAAGCATGCCCAAATCCATGTTGACCCGGACATGACTGATCATATTTCTCTGTTGTGAGACCTTGTATTAATACATAAAGATTATACATGTTTTGTGATATGTCAAGCTCGCAGTGTGTTGCCGTGTGTATGCTTTTAAGTAGGTTAAGTAGGTACTTGAAGTATGTACCTTACGATTCGTTTGCTTACATGTACGGTAAACGGCAGCAGCCGGCCTCTAAATACATAATATACATCGATGAAGGCCCGTGACGCGTACCTAAGTATAAATTGTAGGCAGCCTTGGAAAGGTGGAAGGGTTGTCCTGAGAGCTCGCGTTACACGGCATTAGACATGCATAGGTAGATATGTGATCTCATTAGCTAAAAATCATTCGAGGTTTTGTTTGAGCAGCGCCCTGGCGTACCTAGGTAGTCATTTATACCTTTCTTACCACGTCACAGCACTCAATTGAGCGATGAGGTAGAGAGGGGTGGTGGTGAAGGTGGTGGTAATGGTTAATACCTTGGAGCCTAAAACATCTCTAAGGTTCTCTCTCTCTCTCTACCTCCTTATTTTCTCATCACTCCCCTCCCATTCCTCCCCTCATTTTCTCCTCTCTTATAATACTTTAACTTTGCTTTTATTTTATTTTTTTATTCACTTAACCTAACCTACCCACCCACCTGACCTCAATTATTTACTTCCAGCCTCATCCTTCAACTCTATTCAACCAAAACAAAAAACAACAAAACTCGTACAACATAAATCTTTGCTACATAATTGATACCTAGTAGCCACCAGAGATACGAGAAGCAGTAGTGTCTTCCAGGAGCGAATCTATGAATATTAAATGACGAGGACAACTTCTTCAACATGTTGAACTCTGCAATTGTTTATCCTCTGGTTAGACCCCTTCTCCCCATATATTATAGACGTGTAAATATATTAACCCTAGCTAACATTTATTGCGCAGTTGCTTGTCGTGTTGACAGCAGTAGCCATGTAATATTCTATCTATATAAATCTCCCCCCCCTTTTGTGGAGGAGCTTGGTTGGACTGACTTCGAACTTGACCCAACCTATAGCTACGTACAAGTCACTTCAAGCACACTCTCCCTCCCCATAGCGACCGGGACTAGTGTGCTCACCATACTTCTCCCCTTCATCGCCGCCGCCAACATCTTCGTCACCCCCGCTGTCACCCGTCTGCTCAGGCGTCGCGGAGCCTCCGAGATCCAACGGCTTCTGCCCCACGCACTGCAGATTATCCAGGGAATCATCACCATCGTCATCGCGACCCAGTCCTTCGAGGGATTCGTGCCGGGACAGAACCTTAGCTGCAATCTCAAAGGAAACTGGCAGCAGCTGTGGAGCCGGAAGGATGGCCGGGCTATCGAGCGTATCCAGGACTCGTTTAATTGCTGTGGCCTCAACTCTCCAAGAGATATGGCTTGGCCACCAAAGCCATCGGATACTTGCCAGCAACTATACAATAGGCATATAGCTTGCGTTGTGCCCTGGGGAGCCTCGATGCAGCGCACTTCGGGTCTTGAGTTTGGTGTTGCCATAGCTATTGGTCTTATTCAGGTACGTCCATGTGTTGATCCGTGTGTTGATCCGTGTGTTGAAGTACCTACCATATAACCTATGCCTACTCTGCAAGTTGCTAAAGTTTCGAGACTGACGCTCGTATATGTAGCTCGCGAACCTTGTCCTCTTCCGCTTGAGAAATTCTTCCGATGGCGGTGTCAGAGCTTATAGGCGCCTTCCTCAAATCTTCAGCTCAAATCAGCACGATCGACTGATTGAACCCGACCATGAGGAAGCAGATGAGGATGAGCCAGAGGAAAATGGGAACCGGAATGGCTTGAACCGTTCTTACGGCGCCATCGACGATGGGCGACCTCCTAGAGTCGAGCCATCAGGCCTGGGTGAAGATGCGAACCAATGGCGTTCATAGACCAGCTCTTGATACCTGGTTGGATGGCCCGCCATACCAGAGCGCAATCCCTATTTCCAGGTGAATCTTGGGATGGAGCCTGGGAGCTTAATCGACCCTTGATGTATCTGCGTAGATATACCTAACCTAAACCAGTTTCTCTTGTTTACTAGGCTCTTCATAGCCTAAGTTGCAGTCTTGAAGACTTCGCCCACGTCCACCTCATAGAGCATCAAGTCGCACATCAGACTCCAGGAATTTCACACCCGCCCATATACCATTAGAACCAGCAGCCGGAATGCAGGCCTACTCGCCCTTCATGGTCGTCGTCGTCGCTGGCGTCTCACGTCTCAAAAAGTCCTCGTGCGTACCGCCTACCGTGCCTGCCTCGGCCATCTCATCGTCTTCGAAACAGGATATTCTACCAGTTGCCGCATCGACGTAAGGCGAACTGCCCTCTAAGCAAAGCGGATCGTGGATACTCTCCTCCTCACCGTCGCCGCCATAGTTGAACGCACTGTACCGGGCGACTGCGACTGCCGCCGGAGCATCCCCGTTGAGGAATGATTGTACAACGCGGTGCTTCGACTAACCTACACTGTTGACATCGGTAGGGCGAGCCCTATTGTCGGGATTTGCTCTATAATTCTGAAGCGGCTAGTTATATGAAGTGAATATACTTGATGGCATGGTTGGGGGATTAGTTTCGGTTTGATATAGAGATGCTGCTTCTATCTAGCGTCTTGAAGAAGAGGAGGGACTTACGGATCGCTTACCATAACACGAAAGCTAAAGCTATGATTGACACTGTTGAAGATTGGACTCTCGTAGAACTATACGTGAATGTAACTACATACTTACACATGCACATACGCATTATGTGTCAGTACGAAGACCTTTGCATGTCTTAATGCCACTAGAACGTACCCCAACATAACGACCCTCCTGTCTCAGATTCGAACTACAAAACTCTCGAATCAAAATGTGTTCATAAGTATGTAATCGTACAAGCAAGTTAGCTTACCTCGAAAGAACATCTTAGGTTGGTATGTACTATGTTATGATCAAAATTCTCCACCTTTGGAGGAATACAAAGCCCAGTAAAACGATATTAGTTCAACTCGACGCCCTCCCTTACAAGTTGGGGTGGTACTGCTGACACCTTGATGATAGTTCTACGTAGTATATGGCGACGATGGTCTAATACACGGTGACTGATGGCACGAGGAGAGGGGATCTGAACCACATAGTCCACCCTCTAACCCCCGGTACACTGGAAGACTTCTGATTTCTCCTTAGGTTCCGACTCGAGTAGAAAAGAAAGGTAATATCCAATTCCTTGAATTCACGCTTTCTGTCTTCGGTACATCTAAAGCCAAAAGATAATATACAATAATGTTCTTGAACTACGCTGTAATGAGATTTTTGGTGCTCTCTGGAACAGGGTTTGCTTCATTCCTAGCGTTTATGGGCTATGACCCCTCTGTTCAGACTAATCTGACTATTTCAACAATATCTTCAACACTATTCATCAATACGGCGCCTATGGCCACAGCCACGGGCGCCGGGACGCTACCAATTGTTACACCCATATGTACCGGTCAAGTGGTCGATCCAGAATCAAATCCAATCGGCTGTAATAGATTATCAGATCAGTACAATGTCTCCACGGGCGATTTGCGGGTAGCAACGAATGATTTCTTCTGTGAGGTAAACCAGACCGTGTGTCTGCCTCCGCCTTGCCCGCTGGCAGTCATTGATTCACATGGGAAGACCTGGTAGGATTAAAGCTAGCCTTCCAGCACGATGTATTTGCTAATTATATGTTTACAGCGACACTTATGCTGCGGAACTTTCTAATTCGACATTTGAAGTCACCCCCGCTATATTCTTTGGTTGGAACCAGAACATCCAAGGTAGTTGTGATGACCTTGCTATCGATCAACGTATCTGTCTCGGGTAAGCTTTTTTTTACTGTTTCTCTCTGTACATATAATTCCCTACAGACGCAGACTGAATAGCTCACATGATGTATATACGAGCTAACTCATCTATCAGGCCTCCCAGTAGTTCCTGGACAGTAAAAAGAAGTGGCTATGCGCCAACAGGCACAAGCGTTTACCGCACGACTGCAACTCCTGCAAGGCCTACGCAGCCAGACCCGTTGTCTACCGACGGCCTGTGTGGGCCTAGCAACAATTTCGCGACATGCAATGGTACCAGCTGGGGTGACTGTTGCAGCACTTCTGGGCTCTGCGGCGACGGACCGGAATACTGCGGACCGGGTAATTGCTACTCGGGTGACTGTACGGGCCCGGCGACGGGAGTGACCACCAACGGGCTGTGTGGCCCTTTGTGGGGCAACTTGACGTGCGATAATCCCAAGTTTGGGCCGTGCTGTTCTATATACGGCCACTGCGGCGAAAGCAAGGACTACTGCGGTCCTGGGAACTGTTACTCTGGGGCTTGCGATCCTGGTGTTGGTGGTCCATCTATGAATGGCGAGTGAGGACCGCTGTTCGCAGACAATAAGACTTGCACGGGAATACAGCTCGGCAAATGCTGTAGTGCTAGTGGATTTTGTGGTAATAGTGATTATCACTGTAAAGGTTCCAACTGTTACTCAAGATTTTGTGTTCGCTGAGATCGAGTTAGAGTCAGATTGGGAATGGGAGAGGGTGAGATTGAGGTTGAGGATGAGGGTGAGGATAGGGGTGATCACCAATGCTTAAACGAGCACGACACGATAGGTCCGGCATCTGATAGTGTATGATAGCATGTGGCATATGGCTTTCGTAAAGTCTCGCAACTTGCTAGTTTGAAATGTCTCATATCGATACCTGGATATTTCAGAACCTGATCGGTGAGAGAGGCAATAATACATGTACGAAGTGTTAAGCTTGTGGTTACAAATAGAGAGTATGGGAAGCTTGACTGAGACATCGACTTGGTGCTCCTACCTAGAGGCATTAACACACACCCGTCCTACATACTAAGTTTCCCAGGCTTAACCTTGGAATGGCCTACTACTTATGTAACCTGCCTACCTAGGTAGAGAGGTATATCCTACTTGGATAGTTATCTGCCGTGAAACTACCTGAGGCATCGTGTAACTTAATATAAAAAGTATATATTCATACTTGACATCACACATCCATTGTGTATCCGATGGACGACAAGACATTCGGCAGTTCTATTCCTGCAAGGCCTGGCTAACCCTAACGTAAGCTTCCTTCTTTCACCATCACAGACGACTTCTAAACTGGGTCATATCCGATGCGCCATCCTACACGATAGGCTCCTCGAGCTAGGTTGGGCGAGCTCTGGAAAACGCCTCGAACACGACAACAATGATCGAGCTGAAGTCTTTCAACATCGCAGTTGTTTCGAATATTTTGGGCCGAGAGTGTACGCCACCAGCTTCCACCCCCGCTCATCGCCTTCCTAGAACGTGCGCTGGTGGTAGATAATGTTCACTCGCTTCACTGCTACGTTGATGGTCTAGTTAGTCCAGACTACCTATGATCGTATAGTCAAAACACTCACAATGTAGAAGAAACACCAGACCGGTCCTTGAATCTTTACCTCGCTACTGGTATCACTTCAGAGCCGGATTGTCTAGTGTAGAACAGGGAGGAAAGGGGCGCTCTCAGCCAGTCGCGAGATACGTATGCAGGCATGTACCAACTAGGATATGTGCCGTTCATTGAATCACATGAAGTACGTCTAGCTTAGGTATTGAGGGCTTGGCTCAAACAAATTGAAATTGGATCATGAGAAGTAGGCGTTGATGGCGTATTAGGTGGCATTGAAAAATAGAGAGATGTCGACATGGGAGCCGGCTTGGCTGGCCATGTGGTTCCCGTTAGTTGGTAGTATGTGTTACCTATGACAGTGTATTGGGCAATGCCATCATACCATGAGACCAAAAGATTCTCCCAATGACCAAGTGGTCATTGGATCCCAATTCTATATTATATAGTTACTCTCCAGCCAATCCCTGGCTGGGACGTAACAGTATGCTAAGGCGCTGGGCGGTCGTATACATATTGAGATACAGACACAAAATAGGGGGAGGGGGTGATAGAATAATTAAGTCATTGACTATGAGACTCTATCTAGGTTTGTTTTGACGATGGCATACCGTGCCGTGATAAATTAGGAGGCACTGGTTCAAGAGAGGCTATAAGTGAGGATATTTAATCCTTCTTATATTGTCTGGCTATCTACATAAATACCACTTACAGCTTAATGATACCTAGCTATATAATATGTCTACCTACACTACGGAGTATATAGGTTTATCTTAGTGTTGAGTCTTGTTTCATATGTTGTACTTAACACGTAAGGCTCTTGCGTCAATACTATCTATTCTTTCATAGAAAAGGAAATCTCGCGCGTTGAAGACCTATAAAGAAGCTAGCACATATACAGTTATAAAATCATTGATATTATATTACCTAGCTTATTGTTGTTATAAAACCCAACAGTACGATAATTCTTAGGCCAGGAGGGTGAGTAATAAGCCAGACACTCCTTTTGGCAAAGTAAATTAGCAACGAAGAGTCCGTGATCAGGCCGGAGTCCGTCAATCCGTAGATCTTTCGAGTCGTTGGTAATATCGCTCATTAACTGGGTATTCTATCTAGTATAGCGATATGACGGTGTCAACAGGGGGTCAAAGGCAACGTACACATTTCATAGGTCGAGGTGTATATATTACATCCGAGACCAGGACTGTAGTATGCCATCAGCTCAGCTGAACAGGGCAGTGAAGTCTGGTCATTGTCGGGATAGAACAACAATATGCGTGTACGGAATGTATTTCAGCTCAGCTACGAGTTCTATCCTAATAAGAAAGCAATGGACGGTGATCGTCGCTAAAAAGCAGAGGATCTGCTGCTTTGCGTGGTCTGTCAGCGTAAATTTTATTTTTCGTCTGCATAACCGCCCTACGCAAGTGTCAAGCACTGCTCGGCCGAGGCTTGCTTGTTCATGTGCAACGTCCGGAGAAGAGCTCTCTCTTTCACAGTAGTTTATGAGCCGTAGAAGCCAATTTTAATTACCACAATGAACCTAAAATATATTCTTGCGCATAAATCTATATTTAGTTTGGCCCTCGATCAAGACATCATGTCTCGGGTATTTCTTGTGGATCCACGGGGTGTTCGGATACAGGAGATCGCTGTGGCAAAAGGGGGCTTCTCATGGCGCTCGATGTTGCGTCCCAGGGCTGGGTTTCCGTAGAGGCTAGGGTCTGAGGTATCAATGCTGTCACTATAGTCGCGGGGGTAGTCTCTTGTTAGAAATATGATGTCACATAGAGTATATCGAGATCTTGATGAGTATAAAACAAGTTGCTGCTTCTCTGCCCTAGTCTCGTTCTTTACCTTTATGCTACAGAACTAGTAAAGAAATAGCCATATTCGATCGCTTGCCTGGCACACTGTCTCGTTGTTTGTTACCGTCACTCGTTTATCAACTGCTCCTACTTGCTCACAAAACGCGGGCGATCCCTACAAGACTGTTTACACGTATATAGAGTTAATAAAGACGGATGATGCTGGCCCTTAAGCTCTTCGTGGCTGCCTTCGCGCTCTTTCCAGCTGCTGCGAGGATTCATAGACGGTCTTGTACATCAGGTACATACCAATGTAACAAGTTAGTTACACCCCCTAGTGGACATTCTACTTTTCATCCCACCCCTTTCTACTCCACTCCATAAGGTTACCCTGTTATTCTTATTCATTCGCCATCTGCAGAAGTACATAATGATTTGTTGAGGGACTCAAGCTAACTGCAAAATTCGTTGCTCCTCTGATACTTCAGTCCTGCGAACGCTACTTCAACCGTTCAGGTGTGCAACGCCGGAAACTGGATGCTTTCGGCTGTTTGTGATGACGGTTGGAAGTGCGTCGAGAACTCAGTGGGCGGATGTACGTGTCAACAGTAAAAGATAGGAGAGGGGGTGTTAGATACTTCACTAATGATGGGATGTGATGATGTGACGTAGGTAACTTTAGAACATATATACGGCTGTTTAGTTGAAGAAAGGGTAAGGAGAAGGCAGCGTGATTAGAGGTGATTTTTGTCTTTCTCTTTCCTTTTCGATAATATGGTAAACCTATTCCAAAAAAAAGAATTTCAAGAAAGAAGGGGTTGGAAGCACATGTAAAGGGCACATGTCATGTGGCGTCGGTTACAGGAGAGTCGTGAGAGGTTTAAACACCCAAATTAGGATTCTATCGGAAGCATGATCTGACTTTTTCCCAACTTGACATATAGTGACTACCTACTTAGAGATGTATAATTATTTCGGGTGTGTCATGACATATTCCAGGCATCTTGATCAGTTTCATTAGAACCTTCTGCTAGATACCTTTAATTAAGTTTACATATATCTGACTTAACCTTCCATCGTAGGCCTATCTCTCCTTCTGTCCATGCTTCTTCCTCCCCTTTTCCCCTTTTCTCCTCCCCTTTGCTGCCCTCCGTTCCTCCTCGCCCTTCCTCCTCCACTTTCACCTTTCCCTTCTTCCCTTCTTGCTCTCCTATCCTTTTTGCCACCATCCTGTTAAATCTAACAGGACTCTAAAGTATATTCCAGGGTTCCTTCATCTTTTTCATTTTCTTCGAAACTGACTAACTTAGATATTTAGTTGAGGTAATTTCTTTCCGTTTCGAACAAGCTAGGTTTTGTGCTTCCTTCTCTCCTGCGACATATTGACGTCTGGAATGCAGTTAGAAGGCTTCGAACTATCGTAGACTAATTATCAAATGATGTGGTGGAGATTCTCAATCGAGAAATTTCGCTCCCAAGGGTCGACTTCCAAAATTCAGGGGTTGGGTTAAGTTTTAACGGTTGGCAAGCGTGTGTGGTCAAAGTACAGAGATCGTTCCACACCAGTCGAACGTTGAAGCTTATTATTACCTAGCGCTTACAGGTTCATGAACTACTATAACCGTTCCTCAGCCCTAAAGATGGAGCAGAGAGAGTGTATACATCAAGGTTTCTAGGTAAATAAGGTTCGGAACGTCTTCCGTGCCGCAGCTAACGGGCTGTAAGAAACTTGCTCGTTTGTGTTTGCCATCTGTTAACGGACAGCCAACGGTGGTTGGCCCCACCTTTTTAACGCTCTCGATAGATTCAGGGGCAACAGGTCAGTAAGTATCCTACCAGGGGCAAGTACTGTAATTAGGTATCTTCCGAGGTAATTAGTAGGTCATATATGATTCTGACAGGCACGCCTTCTTTTCTCTATTGCTACTGCTTCTGGTCTTCCTTGGTCCATTGCACAATAAATAGTAAACATCGAGCCCCCTTTGATGGCTTCGAAGTTCGAACGACTCTCGTCAAGCTTCTTGCTACGATGCACAACCCCTATATCCTATCCTAGGGCAAACCAAGGTTGTTGCTCAACAGTCTAGGACACATGCACAGATACATACAAGTTAATTCCCTCTTCTCTTCTACCTTCTCATTCCAGTCCAATCAGTCACAGGACCTACGAATCTCAACCCCCAAACTCCAGTCTTCGAACTCTCTCTGGCTGTTGAGCTAGAAATGTATACCTTACGCCCCTTTTTTCCTATCCCACCCCTCCTTCAGAGACTTTTCGGGGCCTTGAACATCAGAAAGTCTAGTATATGGGTCGCGAATACAGCCATAATGAGCTCAATTTGTATCGCCCCCTGGTGGGATATCTGCTTCAGTGAAAGGAATCACCCGAAAGAGACTTCACACTTGTAAACCCATATGAAGACCAAGAAACAGACTTTCGAAACTGCCTCCACGGTATGTACGTTGTATTCCATCGTATTTTGAACTTTATACTGAAATATTTGGACATAAAAGGCGGCCGGTCTCCCTCCTCTCTAAGAATCTCTCCCTGACATTTCCCATCCTCTGACAGTCAATCTGATCTTTTCGAGCCTCAGCAGATCTAACGACTATTACACAATATCCCCCTTTGCCTATTTTCCCCGTTTGGCTTGTCACCATGTCTTCCGTAAACAACAGGAAGCGCAAACCCAGCAGCACCAGCAGCACCAGCACCAATGAGCTGGCCAAAAGAAGATGTAGGGCTGGTTCTTGTGATGAATGTAGGCGCACGTAAGTAAATTTGAGGTTTATTCAGGGGGGGGGGGGGGCGGCGCCCCCCCCCCCCCGCGGGGGGGAGGGGGGGGGGGGGAGGGGGCGAAGAGCGAAACAAGCGAGGGAAAGATAATGAG
>MU394173.1:33386-45453 GCA_022578605.1 Camillea tinctor
ACCTCGCTGGCCCCAAAACCATTTTGTGGGGGTTTTTTTGTTTTTATTGTTGGCCCACTATAATAAATTTGTTTTTTTATCCCCCCCCCCCCCCCCCCCCCCCCTTTTTTTTTGGCCAGTTTCGGCACTCCATCCCGCTTGTTAAGTCTAAGAGGATGATGGTTCACCCCGGAGACGTAATAGCAATAGTAAAAAGGTTATGCAATATGGCAATTGCTGACTCCTGACATTTTAGTAAGAAGAAGTGCGAGTATGACAGCGACGGCAACACATCACAGAGCCGTTGCTGCAAAAATTGTATCAACAAGGGCTTCTCCTGCGAGGTCACAGGATGCGACAGGAGAACCCATGATACGGAGAGGCGCCGCCTCGATGAAGCGCTTAGCAAGTACCTGGCCCTTGTGAAGGAGTTCCTTACCCAGCTCGAACTCATGGCCCATCAGAGTCACACCGAGCAAGGACAGATGGCCCGAAGGTACTTGCAAGCTGGGAAAAGCCCATCGCTGATCATCAGCGAAATTAAAATCCCAAGTCCGAGCATCTTTGAGGTACAATCAATTCCAGCGCTGCAGAAGTATGACCGGCAGTTCGAAACCCTCAAAGATTTAAGGGCAGCTTTACGAGACGCGGAGAAAGCAGCGAAGAAAATCCTGGCCTCTCTGGTAGTAAGTAGCTCTCAGAATCATTCAATCCCCTCTTTGGCGTGTCTTAAGGGTCAGGACTGGTTATCGCGGCTAAGCATACGAATCCCGACTCCTGAGACACGACCTGAACAGTTGAATATTTATCCAATGTGGCAATTACTGACCATCGGTGTTGTAGTGCGCTTTAATGCGCTGCCTTGACAACCAAATTTCGGAGGACGAAGTCACCAAGATACTTAAGGAGGCAAGGCAAAACCGGTATAGGGATGGTGACAATTTTCAAGACCCAGCATATGAGAGTGTTCTGGACCGTTGGTATCCAATGGGCCTGGAACCGGGGAAGGGTCTTGGGTACGTACCATCCCTGGGTACTAATGCCACGCCTCCACGTCCTCCACAGTCCCGACGAGGCTCCCACCAAAGCGCCAGGCAAAGCTCACGGCGAAGCTCCCGGCAGAGCTCCCAGCTAAGCCCCCAGCTAGGCTCAATGCCTTCGAATCCAATCATTATCCCCGAGGAGGACGAGGGCACGGCAGCAGCTCATTCTTCACCATCAACTACGGAAAGTCAGCTGCCCTCTTCACCTCAGCCTAGCCAGTTACTTGGGGCTCTGGAATTCGAATACGACTCTTGGACCCAGGATATGCAATTAGACTTTAGCTTCCTCGACACTCCCAAACCGGACGGCGGCACGAATACCTACGAGAGCAGCACTGCTAGCGGCAAGAACAATACCAAAGACTACCCGCGACTGTTCACCAATGTCACGGGTAGAAGCCAGGCTATTGCAGTCAACAACCCAGTGCCCGAGCCCATGCCTCCGGATGACGGTTTTGGGAGCCTGTTCGACGGGGATGATTTAGAGAGTCTGTTCGACGGAGAATACATATAATTCTCCGGATCCTGGGACGGCTGGGGGCTTGAGCCTTGAGGTTTCCGAGTATGTGCGAAACATGGATATAAAATTGGCATAGGGCATACAGATCATGAGTTATGAATAATGGGTTACGGGCTATGAATTACGAATTATGGAAAGGCTTCTCATTGGCATTATTGAACTGGAGATAGAGGAGACCCCCTACCAACAGTTATATGAGGCTATGAGGGACTAGGGACTGTGGTCCCTAGTATGGGACACCCAATTATCATACTGTTTATTTGAGATAGAAAGAGTTTCGAAAAGCAAAGGAATGTATTGATCTAAGCTGTATAGTAACGCCAACGTGCCATAATAATGGAAGAAACTGTCGCAAACTTGTAATGCATCGCAAACTATATATATACAGAGATGTGGTCCCTAGTTACCCTAGTCCCCACAACATTATCACTTGTATATTTTTCTTGTCTTCGCAATACAACATGATCTACATTGAGGATCACAAGATTGAGGAATCACTTAGTGAAGGCATATGCTTCTTTCCCTCTTTTGTTTATTTAGATGAGACTACATGGGAGTTGAAAACGGCACAAGAACTAGAACCAGAATAATATAACTCGACCTCATCTCCTGTACTAAATACTTTTGCAAGTAGACGGAGCTTTCAGAGGCCCACGAGATACCCCAAGTCTCTTGAAGCCTTGGTAATGCACGTACTATGTCTTGATCTCCCGAGACATACCTATAAACTCAAGTCTAGTAGAAATAGACTTTTAGCATAACTTGCCTGTCTAGGAACGTTGGTGTAGAAATGATTGGTACGGAAGAAGACCTTGCCCGGACCGCCCGTAAGTTTAGCTAGAGAACTTTGAATGGACGGCTAGATATCTGGGCCAAAAGCGTGTCTGTATGCCGTCATTTCATCCAATGTGATATGCGAGTATCCTTACACATTGAACTATTGTGTCTGTCATTGGGGTTAACGTCCTGGTTATTTTGACCTCACTGCTAGCAATCTATTAGCTCATGAGCGAATCATTTTGAGACAAATACTGATAAGGTTACGGGTTCAATGGCTAATAGTAGACGTCGTGAAACGAAGGTCGGGATAGACAATCCCATGAAGGTCGGGCATAGATTATATATTTTTCTCTTTCTCATCCTCTTGCCAAACCCACCCCCCACCCCTTCCTGCCCCCTTGCAGTCAGCAACGTCTATGCATCTACCTATAAAATATAAGCTAACCTAGAGCTCCCTTACAGGTTGCGGGGTAGCATGCATGTAGAGATGGGCTGCGTCTTCCTAGGCTTTAGCCCGGCCCTCGTGCGGTTCAATCATTCATCCGGGAAGACGCGGAGCAAGCAGCAGCAGATGGACATAGGTCCACACGAGTATTGTCTCTTTGATTACGGGGCGGATGGTACTTAGAATACCGAGGTATATCGTGTTACGATGGGGGAAGCATGAGCACAATTCTTTCTCTTTTGTCTTGGACTCGGTAACTTATGTTGTTACGATGTGGATACCCCGATCTGCGGGTCCACATATATCCAACAACTAAGCAACATGCTAACATGCAAAAATAAAAGCAAGTAAGAGGTTAAAACTAAAAAAATAAATAATAAGTTTAACATATTTAAAAAAGTTAGTGTTAAGCGTTAATATTTATGCTTTATATAATTAAAATATTAAAATATATATTAATAGTTAAAAAGTTTTATAAATAAAAAATTAAATTATTTATTTATATAAAAAGTTAAAAATTTTTTTATAAAATAAAAAATAAATTTAATATAATTATTTTAAAATAATTATTTTAATTTTTAAATATAAGTATATTACTTTTTAATAATAATATAAAGTTTTATAAAAGTTAAAATAGCTAGTAAAAATTAAGCATTTTTTTTAATTAGTTTAAAATTATTTTTTATTTTAATATTAATTAATATAAAACAATTAAACGTTTTTTACATTTTAAATTAAAGCTTTTTATTTTTATAATAATATGTTATAATTAACTTTTATTAAGCTATTATTATAATTATTAATTATTAATAGTTAAAATTAATAATTAAAAAGTCTATTTTATATATTTATTTTAATATATATAAATTATATAGTTAAAAACATTATTATAACATAAAAAAAGTATAATAATTAAATAAATGTTAAAATTATTTGTTTATTATTTAACGGACTTAAAAAGCATAAAAAAATAAACTATAATAATATTTTTATATTTTTTAACCTTTTTAATTACATTGTAGCATATATTAGTTTAACATTTTAAAAAAAAAATAAACCTTTAAAGTTTAAATTAAAAAACTAATAATTAACACAGTTTATTTTTTTTAACTTAACGTTATTTATTATTATTAACGTATTTACTTTTTATTTTTAAAAGTTTTATAATTACTTAGTTATTTTAATAAAAATTTATTTAACGTTTAATATATTTTAAAATTTAAAAAACCGTTTAAGTGGTAAAGTAAGGTTGTTTTTTTAATTTTTAATTTTTATTTAATAAGTTATTTAAAGCTTTTAACATGGTATTTTTAAAGTAATTATAAAAACATATTATTAAAAATTATAAACGCGGGAAAAAAAAGCCACACATAAAAAAAAGAGGTTTAATTAAATAAAATTAAACAGTAAAAATACATGTAAAAAGGCAGGTAAAAATAGTGTGTTACTTTTTTAAAAAAGGGGCATATAAAGTGTTTTTATTATTATTGCTTTAATAAACACATATTAATTTAAATGTTATAATAAAGGTTTAAACACTTAAGTACGATTAAAAACTAAATATATTTTAAAAATAATAGTTAATAAATTAAATTAATAGCAGTTATAAAGGTTTATATAAATAGTTAATTAACTATATTATATATAAAGTTAAAGATTAAGCTTTTATTATAATAATTATCTTTTTTTTATTATAAAATTAACTTTAATTTATAGCAAATTTAAGCTTTTTTAATAATTTTTAATTATTTAATAGCTTATTTTACGATAATTTTAATAAATAATATAGCTTTTATTTATTACTTTTATTTTTAAAAAGCTTTAATATATTAGTAAATTATAAGTTAATTGTTTATAAAAGTTATAAATAAAAGCTAGCTTAAATAAATAAATAAAATAAAAATATATTACTTTTTTAACAATAAAACAACGTGCTTATAGACTTTTTTTAAAGCATTTTATAATAAATTTACTAATTAACGTAGTTAGTTATTTATACTTAAATAACTACTGCTTTTTAAAATTAAAATAATTAATAACTTAACTTTATGCTAAATAATAACTAATAACGATAATAAACTAGTAAAAAAGCAAAATAAACTGCTTTTAATATATTACTTATATACTTTTAAATTATACTTAATATAAAAGCAGTATAATAACGAAATAATAACGGGATATAAGCTATAAACTATATAATAAAATTATATATTATAAATTATAATATATATACTTAAAAATAGTACGTATTTGCTAATTATGCTATTTATTAAAAAAAACTTTTATAAATATAAAAACTAACAAAATGTTTTTATATAAAATTAAAAAATAAAAGCTTTGTTTTTTTAAATAATAAATTATTAATAACGATAATATTATAGTAAAAAAAATAAATTACTTTTATTTTTTAAAATATTTAAACTATTAATAAGGTTTATTATTATATTAATAATATAACATTATTTTACTTTTTTATTTTTTTATGTTTTATTTAAAAAAAAAAGGTAAAAAAGGTAAAGTTATAAATTATTTTGCTATTTTTAGCTTTTTAAAATATTTTAAAAAAAAGCTTATGCATAATGCGGTTAAAAGATATTTAAAACGTTGTAAAAAAAGTTAAATAATAAGTTTAATTTTTATATAAAAGTTTAAAAGTTTTAAAAAGCTTTAAATTAATTTTTAATTTTTAATATTTTATTATTATTGCAATTAATTTTTTATAAATGCTTAAAAATGTTAATATTTATGCTTTTAATTTATTTTAAAAAGGTTTTATTAGTTTTATATAGTAATATTAAATATTAACTATAAATAATTTATGCTTTAATTTTTAATTTTTAAAATATTATTAAAAGCATTAAATAACTTATTTAAATAGCTTAATAATAATAATATTATAATAATTAATATTATAAATAAATAAAACGGTTTAAGTAATAAAAGCATTTTAATTAAATTAAATTTATTATGTTTTTATAAAGTTTTTATTTTTTAAATAAAAACTTTTTTTATTTTATAAAAAACGGTATTGTAAATTTATTTTTAAAACGGTTAAGTTAATATAATAACGTAAATAATAATATTTTTTAAAGCGTTATTAAATATTTATTTAAAGTTTATAAATTACTTATTTTATTGCTTAAATATATATTTTAACGTAAATATATTAATAAATTTATTTAAATTTATATTATGTTTAAACTTTAAATTAAAGTTATTTTAACGTTATTTTTACGATAAATAAAAGTTAAAATCGTTGTTAATTAATTAAGCTTTTAGTTTTTTATATTTTTGTTAAAAACTAGCTATTTTTTTATTTTTTAAATTTATTTTTTTAAATTTTAAACTTAGTTTACGCTTTAAAACGCTATTTATTAAGCATTTTATTAAGCTGTAAACAATTTAACTTTATTTTATAAAAGTTTTAACAGCGTGCTGTTAATATAATTAAAAAAGCTTATAAACATAATAAAAACTAATTTTATAACGACGTTTTAATTGTAAATAAACTATAATAAAGCTATTATAATTATTATAATAAAAGTTTAAATATTTAAATATAATTAAAAATTAAATATATTTTAAAAATAATAGTTAATAAACTGAATTAATAGTAGTTATAAAGGTTTATATAAACAGTTAATTAGTTATATTACGTATAAAGTTAAAAACTAAGCCTTTATTATAACATTAAAGCCGTTGCACTATATTTTAATATATTTATAAGTAGGTTGTTTATTAATTAAGCAACGTTTTAAACTTGCTTTTATATATACTTTATTAAAAGTTCTCGTGTTAATAGTTAACTTTTTAACTTTATAAATTAATTAATATATATAAACAGCTTTTTATATAAACCTTTTTTTTATTAATAATACTTTATTTTACTGCCATTATAAAAATATAAAACCACGCTTAACTAAACGTAAATATTTTAAAAAATAAAAAAACGCCGGTTTATACACTTAAATATATAAGGTTAAAAATCAGTTAATTAAAGTATATAAATAGTGAATTATTAATAATATTTTAATTTTTAACTTAAAAATTTATATTAAAAAACAATAAATGTAGCAGTTTTATAAAAGTAAAATTTAAGTTTTTAATAATATTTTAAAAATTAACTGCTTTTATATAAATTAAATAAGTTATAAAGTTATAGCTTGCTTATAATAAGTTATTTTTTATAAAACATTATAATATTTTTATTAAATAAAATATTATAATGCATATAAAACCACATAAAAACTATTATATAGTGTTTTTAACTATTTAAAAAACAATATATTTTTATAAATTTAAAATAACGTAATTTAATATATTTTTATTGCTAGTTGCAACTATATTTATTTAATAACAGCATTAATTTAAGTTAATAAAAAGCTAAAACTAAAACTTTATAAATTATGTTTTTTTTTGTTTTTTTTATTACCTGCTAGCAAATTTTTCCTTACGTTAATAAAGCATTTAAATAATAAAATCCATTTTTAAAGCTATATATTATTTTTTTAAAAAGTTTAATTAAAAAAACCTTAAATTAACAAAATAATATTAACGACCGGTTTTATTAAATAAAGCACGGGCATAACTGTTTAATATATTTAACTGCGCTGTATTTTTATACTGTGTTTTAAGCTTATTAATAAAGTATAATATTATTATATTAATATAACCGGTAAAAAAGTTTTATTTTAAAACGGTAAAAGCTATTTATTATATATTTAATATTAAATCTACCCGGTTATTTAAGTAATTAACTATAATTAACTTAAAAAAAACGGTTAAATGGTTTATTTATTTATAATACGTTTTTAAAAAAGCAATTAATAAAAATTTTTGAAATAAGTTTTAAAAAGCTAATAAAACATGCCAGCTTAACAGATTTTTACCATTTATATCACGCATATATTAAAAAAAAATGCATATATTAGCGTAAATTACACTAATAAAATACCTTTAAAAAAACTTTTAATAATAAAGTATAAGTTAAGTTATTATTAATCTTTATTACATTAATTTAATTTATAAAGCATAAACCTTTAAAAAGTTATAACTTTATTAATATTATGCGGTAAACGGTTTAAAATATCGTACGCTTTATAAAAGCGCTTTTTATATTAAAAAATATAAACATATATAAAAACCACTTACTTTTTTTAAACCATGCTTAAAAATAACATTTAACCATTTTATTTAAAATAAACTTTTTTAAAATACTTTAACGTAAATATTAAAATATTTAATTTTACGCACTTTTAAGCTTTAATAATTAAAAAATTTATTGCTAATATATAAAATTAATTATTAATTATAAAAAACGCCTTTTATTTTTACTGGTTTAACTTTTAAAATAAATATGTTAACGCTATTTTACGCACGTTTATTATAGTTTTTAACCGTTTAAAAAAAAGCCGGTAATATAAAAATATATAATAAATAAAAACATAAATTAAGTAATTTTATTACACTTATTAATTAATATTTAAATAA
This sequence comes from Camillea tinctor, assembly GCA_022578605.1. Lineage (NCBI taxonomy): Eukaryota > Fungi > Ascomycota > Sordariomycetes > Xylariales > Graphostromataceae > Camillea > Camillea tinctor. Next base: position 41,644 of record MU394173.1, read on the forward strand.
CTATATTAATTAATTAAAATTTATATAAAGCATAAAATAAGTAAAAGAAAAGTATTTTTAAGTCGCTATTACACTTAAAATTAATTAATATTATAAGCTTTTAATAAAAATTATCTTTTTTTAACTTATATTAATATATTTATTTTTACTATAATTGCACGTTATATTAAAAAATAAACTATAATAAGTTATAAAAAATAAAAAAGTAAAAGATTTTTATACTTTACTTATATTATAAAAAACTATAAAACCAAATTATTATATAGCCGTAAAACTATAATATTATTACTTAAAAAGCGTGTAAACCATTTTATAAAATATAAAACAATGTTGCTTTAAAAAGTTTAATAATTTAAATAATAAATTTAAAACTATTTATAGCATTAATATGCACATTTTAATTAACTTTATTTTAAACTTAATATATTTTTAAGTTAAAAAATACTGGCTATTTAAAAATTAACCTTTATTAAAAATTTAAACGTTTATTTTTTATACTTTTATTATTTATTATAATTAACCATAATATATAAAAGTTAACGTTAATTATTACTTAATTAAATAAAAGTTTCGGTTTAAACTTAAGTTAATAATAATGTTAAAAATTAAACTGTTAATGTTAATAAAAGCTAATTTATTATAAGTTTTTATATTGTTATAATATATAATATGCCGCGTTATAAAACTTAAACTTTTATTTTAAAGCACTTTTTAAATAAAGCAATTAAAGTAAATAATGCTTTATTTATATGCTTAATTTTTAATAATATAATTACTTTTTATGCATAATAAGCGCTATGTAAAATAAAGAAATTTAATTGTTTTTAATTAGTGGATTTTTTATAAAAGTTTTATATATTATTTATTAATTAAAAGTTTATTGCTATTTTTATTTTTAACTTAAACAGTAATAAATATAGTTATTATAAAATAATTAAAAATTATTAATAATATAAAATATTAAATTAAGTAAATATGCGCTTTAAATAAGTTTTTAATTAATTAAATAAAAAAGCTGAAATTGGCGTTAAAGTTTTAATATAATAAAACTGGTTAATATAAATTGTTTATAATCGCTTAAAAAAAAACTATTTAGCAGTTAAAAAAAAGCAAGTAATATTAATTAAGTAAAACACTATTTTTTAAAACTATATAGCTTAAATTAAGCAGATTTTTATTAAAAGCACGTTTATATTAATTAATTACGTTTTTTACCTTAAAAAAGTTTAAAGCAATAAAAGTTAATAAATTTAAATAATAATAATATATTAATAAGCTTAATTAATAAAGCGCTGCTTTTTATAAAAAGGTTGTTATTTTAACATAATAATTATATAATAATAAAAAAGCAATTAAAAAGAATAATAAAAATAGTTAAGCTTAAACAAGTAATATGTAATAATGTTAAATAAAAACGTAAGTTTAAAAAGTAGCTTTATAAGTTTAAAAGCCAGTTAATTAAAACAATTAAAAGCTCGGTAAAGCTTGCAGTTAATTAAAACGTTATTTAAAAACGCCTTTATTTTATTAATAAAAAGCTGTAAAAAAAGCAAAAAAAACGTATAAAAAATTTAAAATAGTTAAAAGTATTATTAATATTTTAAGTATTAAACTATAAAAAGTTAAAGTTAAAATATAAAAAATAAACAGTTTATAATAAATGCTTAAATAAAAAGCTAATAAAAAAAAGCTTTTTTAAGGCATATTTAAAAAAAACTATTAAAGAAACCGCTAAAAAAAAGCAAGTATTTTAATGCCGGTTTAAAAAAATTGTTAAAAAAAAGCGTTTTTTAAAATTAACTTACATTTTTTCGAGAAAAAAAAGCGTATTTATAGCGTAAAATTAACTTTTATTAACAGTAAAATAATTAATAAAGAATTATAATTGCTTAAATTTATTAATGAAATAAAAAGCTTTTATAAAAAAATAAAAAAATTGCGTTATAAACAAGTTATGTAGTTATTTAAATAACTTTATTTAAAATATTTGCTATTAAAAAACTATTATATATAAAAACTTTATAAACACGTTTATTGTTTATATAATTATTAAAAAGCAATATAACTTACTTAAATTATATAAAGGTATTATTTTTATTTATAATATTAATAACTTTTATAACATATATTTAAACAAGTTTTTAATAAGCATTGTTATTATTTATATTATTTTAAAAGTTTTAAATTTATTAAGTCGTGTAAAAAAGTTAAAATAGTTAATTAAACGTTTATTATATTATTAATAATTATAAAGCTTAAATTAAAGTAAAAAGTTAAAAATATAATTATTTACGTAAAAAATATAAAAAATTTAGTTTAATATTTAAAAAACTTAATTAGACTTAGCATTAAGTAAAAAACCTGCTAAATTGTAAAAAATAATTATAATAAACTTTTAAAGGAATTAAATACACGCGTTAAAAAAAATACTGCAAAAACTGCAATAAAATAAAAAGTTAAAAAAATTAAAATATTGCAAAAAAAATTACTTTAATTTTTAACATACTTACTTATTAATATATAACGACTTTTATTATTTATAAAAAAGTAATTATATATTTTTATAATATAAATAAGCCGCACTTTTTAAGTGTATTTTAAATAAATAATTTTTTTAAACAATTTAATATATATTATTTTACTTTATTTACTTTTACTTTATTTACTTTTATTTATATATATATTTACTAACACTTATATAAATAAATAAATAACTTACATAGTACTTAAATAGTTATTTTCATTTTTAAGTTTTATATATATATTACAGCTTAACTGTTATTTAATAACCGTTATTATAAATATTGCGCAATAATTATTTAGCGCGTTAATTTAAACATATAATATTTTATATTTTATGCTATTATTTTTTTACATATTTTATTTTATAATATAATTAATAAACTTTTAATATATATTAAAAAGCGCACGTATTAGTTAATAATAACGATAATAAAAAATAAAACAAGTTTTAACTAATAAGCTATTTTTAATTGCTTTTATAGCATGGGTAATACTTTAAATATAAACCGTTTAAAACTTATAAAAAACAAGTTATTTTTAAAATATTAATGTTTTAATAATTAATGTTATAAGCATTAAATTTTAATTTTATATTATATAATTATTTATTAATTTTAAAGCGTAATATTTTTAACTTTAAACTTTTTTGTTTTTTTATTAATTATTATACCGAGATTTAAGCATTATAAAAAACGGTTTTTTAATAAAAAAACCGTTTTTTATATATATAAACTAATGTTTTTTAAAAAAATCGTTCTTTATATAAAAAACCGTTCTTTAATTAAAAACCCGTTTTTTATTAAAAAATCGTTTTTTATTAAAAAATCGTTTTTTATTAAAAAATCGTTTTTTATTAAACTTTTTATGTAATTAAGTTTATTATTAAATTACGTGCATTTATATAAGTTATAATAATTATAATATTAATATATTTATTAATTAAAAAAATCTTTTATTTTTAATTATAATATATATATTGCTTTATTAACTTTTATTTTACTTATTATAACCTTTAAATTAAAAATCTCAATTTTAATATTTTAACTTATTTTTTTAATTATAATAATGTTTATATAACGCTTTTTAACTTTATTGCAATATTATATAACTTAACTTTATTAAATAAAATAATTTATTAATTAATTAATATTTATAAATAGATTATTTTATTTTATTGCAAATATATATATTTTTTATAAAGATTATTAATATTTAAAACTATAACTTTAATAAGAATTTAATAAATTTGCTAAAATATAAAAAGGTTTTTTTTAAAAAAAATCTCAT
>MU394174.1:0-44998 GCA_022578605.1 Camillea tinctor
AAATAAATAAATAAATAAATAAATAAATAAATAAATAAATAAATAAATAAATAAATAAATAAATAAATAAATAAATAAAAATAATAAAGTAATAAAGTAATAATAATTTAATGGTTGCATGACAAGGAAAGGAAGTAACTATATACCCCGCACATAAATAGGTTGCGCTTTTTTGCGCAACCTTAATCAGATAGTTCCTTCTTTAAACACAAATATATAACCGTTTTTTACACCTGTTATTTCTATCTTTCTTAATACGTACATTTACCAACATAATTAATATAAAATAATATATATTAAATTATTAAAAAATTACTTAAATATTTAATTAAAATTATAAAAAGTATAATTTATTTATATATAAAATTTTTTTTTTAATTTTATTATATTATTATATATTTTAATTATATAATAAATAACTATATTATTTAATAATATTAAAATAAATAAAAATTAAAAAATAATTTTTATAATAATTATTAAAAGTTTTTTTTTTTTTAAAATTACTATAAGGTATCCACTTTGCTAAGAAATCTCCCTTAACGATAATCTCTTCATAACGATACGAAGTATGTGTTTTTTCATATCGTTATGGAGAGGGTTTACTGTACCTATTAACTTTATTAACTTACTTTGCTTTAGTACCTTACCGCATTATTTTGTTTAATAATTAAGCTTATAAACGAGTACTAATGCTTCAACCGTCCGTTTGTATGCTTTTTTTTTTTTTTTTTTTTTTTTGTTTGTTTGAAAGAGGCCCATGCGTTGCCGTTATTTATTGCTTTTTTCTTCTCATCATCTTGAATTATTTATTTATTTAATTTTATCATTATTTTATATCTATACGTGCATATACATATATATACCTATGCATGCATAAATTTCCAAGCCGGCACTTTATACATTTACCCGCAAAAAGGCAGGAAAAAGGCAAGTAAAAAAGAAACAAGGGAGAGAGAGAGAGAGAGAGAGAGAAAGCAAGCCAAATATGAGAGTAGCTACACTAACACTACAACGATATGCAGGGATGTGAGAACATTTTTTTCAATCAAATGTGGTCGGTACCTGCACCTTTTTTTTATGTACTAACCAACTAAAAGTAAATTCATACCTACACTATAAATCCTTAATGTAGCCAATGTAGCCTTACTTCTACCAAATTAGTATTAGGTTAGGTTGTTTCCTGCAAAGCACAACAGGAATAATGGCGCCGTCTCACTAACACTACGACAACCCACCACCCCCCCTTCCCCCTCCTGCCCTCCATAAACCACAACCACAACCCCCCCAGTCAATAACATAAACGGCCCTGGGCGCTTTTTTTCAGGTGGTGGTTGACACAAAAAAAAAGAAACCCACCCACCCCCTGGTCCGGCTCCTCTGCCAATCCCTCACAAGCCTTCGTAACCCTCGTCCGTTTCTTTTCGTTGTTTCTGGCGCTGGTTAGTCGCTCTTCCAAATCGCCTGTTTTCCCTTTTTACTCTTCAATCGCCTTTCTCGCCTTTTTCCCAACTTCGTCTCACCTCTTGTCTTTCTTTTTTCTCTCCCTTCCCTCTCCCACCCTCCCCCCTCCACCCTCCTTTCGCCGACCTCGCGAGGACGACAACCTCCTCCATTGATCTCGACAACCCCTAAATGTCCTTCGTCGCATGCTCGTCCGACGATCGAATCGAGTCAACAAGGACCTCAGGGGCCAAACTAGAGTTACAAATGCATCGCTAACAAGTTATCCGACTGCGAAACCGCCACGGCCTATCTGATCACCATTTACGCTTAAGTTTATACTAAATTTGACGATTTAATCGTCGCGCCACTCTTTTGAAGATAATAAAAATCGAAATACTATAACAATATCCACTGCCGCTGCTTGCAAGCAAGTGGCATCCGCTCGTTGACAATATATTGTCATATTCATTCGTTCTGTATTACCCTGACACTGTGAGTCCGTCGGCCTGGAATATGGCATAGCCAAGCAAAGCAGCACACAAGACGCGCCAGGACTGACTAGATGAAGACATCACATCCTTACTATACATAGAATTATTATTCGGTCGTTCACTGTCTGTTCCTGCTATACATAGGGACTGATCACTCAATTATTATCGACTAATCCGCCTATACCGAACAATCATGCGTACGACTTCTTTGGTGGTGGCCGCCCTTGTGGCCGCCTCCTCTCTCGCTGCCGCCGAACCCGAGGATCGACCTAAGATTTACTTCCCCAGACATATCAAGCGACAATTCACCAACCACACTCTAACGAGGTCCGAGTCGCATCCGCTGAGGACCAGCTCGGCGCCCAAGACGTCGTCTTCATCGGGCGACTCGCTAGCCGATCTGCTCTCGGGGTTGACTGGAGGTCTAGGGCTTGGTGGTTCATCCGACAGCGATTCATCGACGACGGCGGACGTGGTGACAACGACGACGGCGCCTGCGGAGACGAATGGCACCAGCACTGCCTCGACCACATCTGGCGAGACCGATGCCTCGACCACGGAGACGGATGATTCGACCCCATTGATTTCTCTACCCTCAATTGGTTTGAGTCTTCCCACTCTCTTGCCTACGGAATCCGAGTCAGAATCCAAGTCAGAATCCGAAACGTCGACTGTCCAGGCCAACGCGACCTCCGTTCAATCTGCCACCACCGATGCCGCTGCTTCGTCTTCGGGTATTCTGCTGGCTCCCACTGGTGTCGTCACAGCGACGTCGACTTCCTCGAGCGGTGGTCTTCTCGACCCTCTTCTTGGTGGAGTGACGAGTCTTGTTGGCGGCGTAGCTGACCCCACTAGCTCGACATCCACGGCTTCCGCAAATGCCACCGAGGCAACTACCACCGCGTCCGAGACGACCAGCTCTTCCGGCGGCGGTCTTCTTGACCCCATTGTTGGTGGTGTGACGAGTCTCGTTGGTGGCGTGGGTGATTCCACCAGCCCAACACCCACAGCTTCTGCCAATGCCACCGCGCCTGAGACTACGAGTTCTTCCGGTGGGGGTCTTCTTGACCCTATCACAAGCATTCTCAACCCCGTTACCAGCGCAGTACTCCCAGGTCCAACAACTACTGCAAATGCTACCGCTGGAAGCTCAGAATCGCTTACTACGTCATCAGGCGGTGGTCTTCTTGACCCCATTACCAGTATTCTGGACCCTGTCACGAGTGCAATCCTCCCCACGACCACTGCAAATGCTACTGTTGGAAGTTCGGGATCGCCTACTGCCACATCATCAGGTGGTGGCCTTCTCGACCCTATCACCAGCATTCTTAACCCTATTACCAGCGCAGTTCTCCCAACCGCATCTGCGAATGCTACGGACTCGACCACCAACAGCGGTCTCTTGCCCAGCGGCATCTTGCCACCTCTACTTTCGGGTTCGTCGTCCTTCCCCGGCACCGCTCCTACGAGCAGCAGTAGCGCGGGCATTGGCTTGTCTCTCTCGCTACCCATTACGGATATTCTCCCAACGCCAACCAGCATCTTCAATGGGTCTACCAGCGCCATTCCTACCCTTAGCGTCCCGGCCAGTTTGACTTCAATCCTGCCTACTGTTACTGGAGTGCCCGCCAATACTACTGTGCCATCGGTAACGATCCCTGTTCCGGTCAACACTACGATTCCTGCTAGCACTTCTTCGTACCCTGCTCCTACCAGTGCTCCCGTAACGATTCCTCTGAACACGACGGAGCCTGCGACCACCACGACTGAGTCCTCCTCTTCGTTCTCGGTTACTGAGGTGCCTGTAACAACGTCATCATCGACGACACGTGGATTCACCAGTCTTCCTGCCACTGCAACCATTACGGATTCGGAGCCGCAGTATCCTACCACGCTCATTCTACCCACCACAACCCCTACCCGCACTTTTACGACTGGCGTCCCTACCAACACGGCGATGCCTTCGGGTCTTCCAGGGGTCATCTCGCCATATACTACTGGGCTGCCTGAACCTCCTGCTGATTCAATCAAGATCCAGATCTCATTTGGCTATGGAGAGAACTATAACCACCTTTGGGAGCATTTTGATGCTGCTATGCAGATGTTCTGGGGCCTTCCGATTGCGCTTGCCTACAGTGTCGGGATTGATCCCTCCAATGTGATGTTCCTGGAAATTAGACCGTACAACACGGAGCAGAATCTAGGCTACATCACGTCTCAGGCCGTCCTTTACTTCCCCAAGGCTCAGGTCCAGCAGCTGGCTGACGATGTCACCACGGCTAATTCTGCTTTGTATCAGCACCCCAACGAGCTGATCCAGGCCCTGACCGAGCAGATCAACCCTGCCATTCCCATCTGGGATGGAGCTGGCTTGGACGGAAGTGATAGTGGTAGCGAGAGTGACGGGGGCTCCAGCTCCACCGGCTCCCAAGACCCCTTCGATTCCGGTTCAGGTGGCCAGACGACAAATGCGCAGAAGGGTGCGACCGCTGGTATTGCCGTCGGCGCAGCAGCCGTTGCTAGCGCTTACGGTGCTGCTATGTTTATCATTGCCCGGAGATACAAGCGAAAGAAGCAGAGACACCAGCGGACTAGCTCAATCCCATCAGCTGACCAAATGCGACAGGCTGGTAGCCCTGCTCTGATGGGTGGTGCGCTGCTCAGTCGGGATTTCACCAGCAACCCTGGCTATGGTGGAGTGGAGGGAAATATGCGTGACAGCCAAGGCAGCGGAAGGAGTGGCATGAACAACTCAGCGCGAACTGCGAATATCTCAGCTCCTGTTGCGGCTGAGAACTCTCTTGGCTGGAACTAAGCCAAGGTATACGACTGGCACGTCCGATCCGTCTTTTTATTACTAGTTTTACTTCGATACCCTTCCGCGGAGGCCTTGCTCGCTCGACCTCTTGAAGAAGAAGGGATTGCGAGCAATGTGTACCTAGGAAATGCGACTAGTGAGCATCGCTCATATTTTCTTGCCATTTATCTTCTGACACTTGTCGGTACTTTGTCTCATCTACTATGAGTTGATACCGATAACTAAATAAGTTTATAACCTCGATATCGTCAAAATGATCATGGTCCATCTTTTATTTTTTTTGCCGACCTGGGTCTGATATCCAGGGTCCTTTTTTTATCTAATGTTTTTGTACCTAGGACGCGATGAGGGAATAGGAGTGGTTGGAGGTGGAAGGGGGCCTTGGTGGCCCAGGAAGGGGGGGGTTTAGGTGTTGATGGAAAATGGACTCCCAGAGGGCTCGCAGCAGCATTGATTCGCCCCGGAACTGTATATTATGACCGTGACGCGTATTTCGAAGATAATGATGTCGTCGATGAAGAAATCAATTTGCAAGCAATGCGGCCCTCTGGAGTCATTCTACTATGTAATGAATTGGTCTGTCTGGCATATATTATCTACGAATAGACAAAATAAGAAACTACCTTACAGTAACTTTTTGGACACTCACGATGTTTCAAAGCGAGACGCTGGGACGAATTGAAACGAGCCAGGAAATAGAATTGACGGTTGAGTGGGGACAACCATTAGCCTTTCTTTTATCCTCCCTTTATTCCACGCGTCTGGGGGCTTTTTTTTTCTTGCTGAGTGGCTTAAATTGACTATTGAGATCGACATCATGCGCAGACTGTTTGCATCTTAACTGCTTAACACCACGTTATTTCCCCCCAAGATTTACCGTGCTGGTAGTTTTATCGTCATCGAATCACGTAGCGGCTATGTAGGAAAAAGCGGTGCGCCGATCTTGATGGTTTAATCTAGAAGAAATCCGTAATAAATGACGACGAGCCAAGTCTCCCTAGGGCAATCATCATGGTAGTAGCAGACGAGGCTGGCCACGACGCTACGGCGTCTCTACTCGGAGCAACTCGGCACCGCCATCATTCCTCCCTATCCGATTCGTCTATACCAAATAGCGCACATCTTACACCAGACAGCGAAACTAGTTCGGATACCGGACACGGACAGGGCATTAACTTCGGCATTGAGGGTGCCGAGACCTACGAGCTCCAGGACCGAACCACACAGGGGCCATCTACACGTCGTGCGATCGAAGCAGAAGACGATGAAGATGAAGATGATGATGATGACGACGACGACGACGACGACGAAAAACTCAAAGATGACGGGGATGAAAGTCATCACGACCTAGAAGGAGGCCCCCGACCGAGGCGAGCAAGCGTGAGCTCCATTGCCAGTATTCAGCTCTACACTCGCGACGAGGAACGCGCCGTCGTGCGCAAGTTCGACCGACGGCTCGTGGTTTTCCTTGCCATCTGTTATATGGTATCCTTCATAGACCGCGCGAGTGCGTTTTCCCATTGCGATTCTACGCGTTTGTTGTCTGTTCTTCGACACGCCGTTTTTGCTAACTAAACCACCCCGGTAGATATTGGTAATGCGCGTATCGCGGGTATGGAGGACGACTTGCAGACGCGCCCGCCGCAGTCCGGACTCTACGAGTGGGCCCTCACGTCCTTCTACGTCGCCTACGTCGCCTTTGAATGGATGTCTCTGCTATGGCGGCTAATTCCTGCACACGTCTATGTCTCGCTCATCGTGCTGTCCTGGGGCGTTATCTCTTCGCTGCAAGCTGTCGTCCCCTCATATCCGGTTTTAATCTTCCTCCGCGCGCTGCTAGGAATCGGCGAGGCCGGGTTCACCGGCGTGCCGTTCTACCTCTCGTTCTTCTTTAAACGGCATGAGCTCGCTTTCCGGACCGCTATTTTCATCTCGGGTATGTGTTTGCCGTCACCGTCATGCTAGCCGCAATGATGTCTTTGTTTCGACGTATATACACATATATACACGCACATCTTTCTTTGACTTGGCAGAACACTTACCAATTGCTCCGTACAGCGGCTCCACTAGCGACGACCTTCGCATCCTCGCTGGCCTGGCTCATCCTGAAGGTCGCCGAGAATGGACCCATAGCCCCCTGGCGCCTGCTTTTCCTGCTGGAAGGGTTCCCCTCCGTGATCATCGCCACTATCGCCTGGAGCGTGATCCCCGACACCCCGGACTCGGCCACCTACCTCACCGCGCGCGAACGACGGGTCGCCCGGCTGCGGCTCCGGCACGAGAAAGCACGCCTGAAGGGCTCGCGCTCGGCCTCGCCCCCGGCCCGGCCCCTCCCGTCGCCATCGTCGCTAGCCTCGCTAGCCTCGCTAACCCTCAAAGTCCGGGACCTGCTCTCGAGCTTCGCCGACCCCAACGCCTGGATCACGGCGACCATGTTCTTCCTGACGAACATGGCGTACTCGTCGCTGCCGGTGTTCCTGCCCACCATCCTCACGGAGATGGGCTACACCGCCCTGCAGGCGCAGGCCCTCACCGCGCCGCCCTACCTCGTCTCCTTCCTCACCGTGCTCGCGACCGCGCGCCTCTCGGACCGGCGCCACAGCCGCGCGCCGTTCGTGGCGCTGCCGGCGCTCGCCTCGGCGGCGGGCTACGCCGTGCTCGCGCTCGCGCAGCCGCTGCGCCTGCCCCCCTGGCTGCGCTACCTCGCCGTGTACCCCGCCGCCGCCGGCTTCTTCAGCGTCGTCGTCATCGTGCTCGTCTGGTCCATCAACAACGAGCCCTCGGAGAAGAAGGGCGGCGGCTACGCGCTGCTGCAGGCCGTGGGCCAGTGCGGGCCCCTCGTCGGCACCAGGCTGTACCCCGACGACGACGCGCCCTACTTCGCGCCCGGCATGTGGGCCTGCGCGATGGCGATGGCCGCCGTGGCCGCGTTCGCGTACCTCCTGAGGTGGTACCTCGCGCGCCGCAATAGGGAGCTGGATGTGGGTGATGGGCGGCCGGATCCCGAGGGCACGGAGGGGACGGAGGAGGAGGCGAGGGGGTTGGTGGGGGAGGGGGCCGGTGGGGAGAGGAGGAGGAGGGAGGTGAGGGATGGGTTTCGGTTTATGTTATGAGGTAGAGGGGGAGTGAGGGGAGTTAAGAGATGCATAGACTTATCATTTTTGGGTTTTTTTTTCTTTGACAGATCTTGGTTTGCGATATTTATTTAAATTTTTTAAGAGAAAGAGAGAGAAAGAGAGAGAAAGAGAATATAGGATGGTTAGAGATAGACCCTTTTTTTAGAGAGTATGTATTTTAGATGTTATTCACGAGTTATAGATTTATAGTAGAGTACAGTATATATATACCTAATTAGAAAGAATGAGAGTAAAGTTAACTACAAATCTCAACAGCTCACATGATGAATTAATAGATGTCTGATCAGCTGGTTGGATTCTTAATATGGAGTGCCAAAGATATTCACATACATACCCCTTGCCTGATACATGCGTGGTTGAAGGTGGGTAGACGGGCTGCTATGACTTGCAGATAACCTAACCTATTCGTGGTTTACTAAGTCATCCTTCTCCAAGTTAATGTATCTGAATCATTAAATAGAGGTTCAAAGTTCTATTTAATATGTGGTATCTTTTACTTAAATTAACTTACAGTTTACCTCAAAAGTTACTAGTAATAACGATGATTCGGGAGATGATAGTTACTTGAGTACTGCAGATAGATATCGCTGTTTAGATAAATCAACATTGAATAGATACCTATATAGTGTGTATGTACATATCTAAGGTAACCTGTACATACATAATCTATTTTAGTACATCACCTCAACGAATCAATTGACGGGGGACGGAGATAAGGACCCGCTCCATGATTCTTTCCCAAGCTGAGCTTGGCAAGGTCTACCTAGCTAAGGTACTTACTTACTAAATTGCCTCTGACTAAATCGCGACATTCTTTTTTTCTCTTCTCCAACATTTTTCCCACCTCAGTAACTGATGATAACGGCATCGCAAGCCTCTCCACCCAAGCCTCCACTCTCACGCAAAAACCTATTCACTTCTCAAATCTTGACCATTGACTGTGCTCATCGTAGTTGCACAGTCAGAACCATTAATCCTCTCCCGCGTTTCTTCCACATTACTTTATGCAACGAGAGCTTTCTGAGAGTTTAATACAAATTCAGCAGCAAACCACCTCTCCGCCCTCTCAATCCCCTTACCAATATGGCTTTCAGCACCATGCCCGTCCGAACGGCCCAGCCCATCACCTTCTACAGGAAGAACGAACGCGTAGCATGTCTCCGCGCTCTGTCCCCGGAGATGATGGCACCGGCCAGCCTGGCCAAGGTGTCAATATGCACTTCCTCGACGAAAGACTGCGCCGACTGAACGTCGAGGGCCAGCCTTCTGCTGGGTATCCCAAACCGCTAGGACACCGAATCTCCGAATATGAGAATGCCTTGACGCCCTCTATGCCGAAGCAGGTGCTGGGCTTCAAGGTCATCAAGCGCACTGATACCGGGTCTGATCGTGTCCACCTAACCGACTTCCCCAACGGTACGTAGTATTCTCTCCGCTTCGTCTCTGTTGCGCAACTTCTCATTGTGCTTACAGAGATCTTGACACACATCTTGTCCCACTTGCACCCCGATTCGCACGCGTCGGTAGCTCTCGTGTCGAAGCGATTCTACTCCTTAATCACTGAGCCTCATGCTTGGCGCATGGCGTTTCAGCGCTTCTTCCCCGGCCAGGATGCTCTATCGGCCCCCGCCAGATTTCAAAGTGGGACTTGGGATCAGGAGAATCTGGACAGTGTACGCTCAGAAGTTCGATACTTCACTCGTCTGACTCCTCTTGCTTCTTGGCGAAGCGAATATCTCTTGCGAACCCGGCTCCTCCGCAGTCTCTCGAGAGGTAAGCCAGGATCGAACGCTGGAGACATCGGGTCCTCCTCACGGACTGGCCATTCTGGCAAAAAGGCTAGCGCCGTCTTGACTTACAACACCAAATTGCCGTCTATAGTGACTCATGTCCATGCTTCGTTCAAGCCTAGTGGAAAGAAGCCTCCCCGAGTCGTTCACGGCGCTGCTGATGTTGGAATCGTTAGTGCTAGTGACCCCGCTATCGGGAGAGTCGAGAAGTGGGGACTGGATGATCCTCTCGGCTTTGCTCAACTAGATGAAGTGATGCCACAGATCCTGCCGTATGGTGTTGGCGAGGGTCCTGCGGCTGTTCCTAACGTCATGGACGTAAGTCAAACATATGGTTTTGTTGGTGGACAAGGCTTCCCTGGTGGGCGTGTCTTCTTTCGCCCAACCGGTGAATTCAGGGGCAAGTTCCTTGGGGAGGAGGCTGGTCTCATCGAAGCCCACCCCGATATTCCTAAGATCCCCGAGCTGTCCGAAGCAATATGCTCAGTTTGGATTGCGAAATCATCCTCTGTCCTCTCAATGACACAGTGGATGGTTGGCATTATGACAGGATCTTCTCTTGGAGTCATTACCACGTATGCCCTAGGTCATGATCCGTCTGGTCCACGATACAAGCCTGGTGAAATAAGTGCTCGTTGGGTAATAAGCCCGGGTGTACCTATCATTGCGATTAAAGTCGATGATAACTATACTCAGAAGAAGAAAGCCCATTACCGAGTATGGGCAGTCGCTCTGAATGCACTAGGCGAGGTGTACTACTTAAATCAACCACCCACAGGTCCTACCAGCAAATCTAAAACCGACGACAGCACTAAATACGCCTGGCATGCGGGTCGCTCAACGTACTGGCACCTTGTTGAAGCTACGCGACGACAAGCACGTCTAGATGAATCGGGAAAAAATGCAGTTCGCGGCGCGTACTCGCCAAGATCCCCCTCCGACACAATGGACCTACAAAGAGAACAGGTCATTGCAGAGGCAAGGGAAATCGAGAAATTCCTCCGTTACAAGCCTGCACATTTCCGCAAAGTTTGCTATGGCTGGGATATGCGTCGAAAGTTAGAGGTTGATTTCTCAAGTGATGACGGACAAGGCGCTGGAGAAAGCATATTCGTCGTGGACTGCGCCTTGGAAGAGGACCAGATTGCTTCTCTTCGACGATACCGTCGAACCTTGACGAGTCCAGCACAAGCGGACAACATGCAAGACAGTCCCTTAGATGTTCCATCGGACATGGCACCCGCTTCCATATTCGGTGGAGGTGGGATAAGCTTTCCATTACCCAAACGGGTTCCTACCCCATCCGAAAAATCGCCAACGCCAGACATTACCAAGTCAGGAGTACATGACTGGCTTGAGACATCATTCTTGTCAAAGGAGCTTAATAGTGTAAAAATCACCACAAGCAGCGTAGACATGTCCCTTGTTGCTCTCATGACGTCTTTCGAAGACCCGTTGATGGAAGGCACTGGATCCACCTCTGCCTCTAGCAACCCAGGCACGCCAAATGGCCAGGCACGTTCAGATATTCCAGGGAGACGAGCAAGGCTACTTGGGTTAGGTACAAACACGGGGAAAATACTACTTTGGAATATGCGAGAAAAGCATACCGGTGACGGTGTACATCCAATCCGGATTATCCAGACCGAGTCCCCTGAGATCTCATCTCTAGCTCTTTCAGCTCTGTACCTAGTACATGGCGGCAGCGATGGATTAGCACAAGCTTGGGACCCTCTTGCGTCCACGTTGGATCCTATCCGTACCCTGAATTCCCGGTCGCCAGGTCGGATGCCTCGCCATTTGCTTACAATCAATCCAGCGTTGCGCGATTCCAACTTCTCAGCTGTAGGAGCTATATACCTAGATCCTGATCCTACTGTTCTTCATGGTATCATGGCTTTTGGTACATTTGTGCGCTACTGGGCATATAGCTCTTCGAACCAAGCCACAGGCCGCAAACGTAGGCTGCGTCACTCTGGAGTCCACGGTCGTGGTAGCAGCCGGCGTTACGGCGGGGGTGTAAAGGGCTACATCGCTGCGGAGGCTGAAGAGTTGCGGAATGAGGAGGAGCACATGGCCCGGGAACAGGCTCATCTACGGTCTCGATTCGGTGTAGGTCTTGGTGATCTAACTGAAGAGGAAGCTCTCCTCTATGCTGAGATGATATCTCAAGAGGCCTATACGCAAGATGAGCAACGACGCACGAGTGCCAGTGAGACTGGCTCGGCTGCAGATTTCGACACGACTTCTACAACTGAAAGCGTGGACACCGTCACTCCTGAGCCTAGTATCAATAGCACCAATGCTCCTGGACCAAGCACCGGACCCCCGGTAGACACGACATCAGAAGATGATTACGAGCGCCAGATCCAAGCCGCAATTCGTTTGTCTCTTCTTGAAAGCGGAAATGACGCAGAACAGTCTTCTATGGGCATTAGTTCAGGAGAATACGGAGAATACGATGCCCCTTTTACTTTTAAAGAGAAGAAGGGTAAGGGGTATTCGCCTAGCTCTCCTTCATCAAGCCGTGCCCCGATGGTGAGGCATTATGAGTCATCAAATGCGGTCAGGACTAGTCCCGGCGCAGATGACCCTGTGGCGGATGATGACTTGGAGCTTGCTCTGAAATTGAGTCTCGAGGAAGAGCAGGCTAGGCAAGCAGAGCTAGCTGCTTACCAGGACTTTGAGCAGGACGAGTTTCCACCTCTGCAAGGAGAGGGGACTGGTAAGGGGAAGGGAAGAGCATTTTGATATGCAAGGGGAAAAGAATAGGGGAGGTGGATGATGAATATTTCAGTTCATGTCATATCGATTGATTGATTGTCTATTTGTCGTTTTCTTTTTTTTTTTTTCTTCTTCTTGCTTCATGGAGCCTAATTAGTTATACTTTGAAGACTTGAGAACTTTCATTCTTCGTAATTCAATATATTTTCAGTATCAAAGTGTTTTTCCCTTACATGATGTGTACTGTAAGGTACGTGTGCTGTACGGGTCACTTACATTCATGAACTAGGTACCCCCTAAGTTAGGTGGATATAGGATATTCATGCACATTGGGATAACCATTACATCATGGTCATATCAAATCACGAATATCCTTTTATCTAAACCTTTCAATTACACGCAGGTCCACTACCTAGACTTAAGAATTGAATTTTATCAAACATGCTTTTGCTTACGTATGCTATCCTCTTTTTACCCCACCCTACCCCACCCACCAACTTCCCCTAATCCACCTAGACCAACCAACTAACCAACCAAAGCAGAAGCCCTAAACTAGAAAGCCTTTTTGACTACTTGAAGTTTTTTTTTTTTTTGTCTTTTCCTCTCTTCGTATGGCTCTTTTATTTTCCTGTCCTTGCTATATTAATTTCCTTAAAACAGGCAGAGCTCTAACGAAAAGCAACACAATCAAAAAAGACGTGTTCCACATTACGTTTCGGGCGTGGTGGTCTAGTGGTATGATTCTTGCTTAGGGTAGTTGCGATTGGAGAAGTTCCTTCTCTCTCTTCGCCCTTTCCTACTTGCAAGAGGTCCCGGGTTCGATGTGAGTCCTTACCTTGCTTACTACTACTCCTTATGAATATAGTCACTAATACAGCAAATAGCCCCGGCCAGGCCCTCAAACAACTTCATTTTTTTTTTGAATTTCCTTAATATTGTGATTTATATTGTACTTTTTTTTTATTTTTTTTATAAATATTTTTAGAGAACTTGCTACTATGCAGAGTGTACAGGCTAGGTAGGTATGGGTAAAGTCAACGTTTACACTTGACTAATAACCCCCTTATTGATGGAGAATATAGCATATTACCTAGGTAAAAAACAACTCATGAATATACCCCTATAAGCTTTTCCCTCCCTTTCTTTTTATTTATTTTTATCTTCATAAGGTTGAGTAGAACAATGTGTGTGTGTGCGTAGGTGTATGTTCGACTACTTTTGAATATAGATTGATTCTATACCAATATATACATATAACGAAGACTTGGATATTGTAGGCAAAGAGGGAGATGGTTTGGTTCGATAACATAGATATTCCCCTTGCCCATCATCAATCCTCATTCCGTCATTGTTTTCAACCTACTCCCTTCCTCTCCTATTTTGCCTCCCATCATGGCCATCGCGCACTCCGTCATTATCCCCTCCCCCTCGCCCCCCTATCATCGTAAAAACAATGGACAAAATAAATCATGTTCACCTCGTACCGCCTTGCTTCACCTTTCTTCCCTCCCTCCATTATAGGATTTCCTTTTTCCTAGTCAGAGAGAGAAGTCTGATAGATCTCGATAAGGTATGCGAGTATGTAAGTAGAAAGGAAGAAACCCGATGGCCCCCGTGAACTCCGTCGCTCGTGAAAAAAGAAAAGTTTAAAAAAAAAGTTGCAAGGTATATGATAGTAAAACAAGACGATACCAGTCAAATACATATAATAGATGTATAGACAAGAAGGATGATATATGTTGTCGGACGAGATAAGTTGGTTGGTTTAGGATGGGTTAAGAGTCAGGTAGTGAATATCGTGATCCGTGGGTATTTTTGTCTTTTTCTCGTTTCCAAACAAACTGTACTGGATCAGGTCGAAGCGTATGTGACAGATAGTAAATGGATAGGTAAGGCATAATGATGCTAATCGTAGTTGTAGCGGCGGCGTTGGTGGCGATGGCGGTAGTGGTGGTAGTGCTATGGTATAAGTAGAGAGGTAGGGTATGTATCTCTCGGATGAAATGCCCCCAAAAAGCGAAAAAGAAAAATCTTACGAGAAGGAAACAGGAGACAGCAGAGAAAAGAGAACCCTCTATCTGCCCCCCGCCCCCGACCCCCCTTCCTCCTCCTCCCAGCTATACCGCCGGTGCGCCGGCTGCGGCACATGCACGATGTCGTCGAACCCGCCCATCCGCCCCAGCGTCCGCGCCGCCTGCTGCCGCGCCTCCTCCTCGATCGTGAAGTCGCTGCCGAGCGTGTCCGTCGTGGACAGGCACCGCGAGTGGCGGTCGAACCCGCCCCCGTTGTCCCCTGCTTCTCTCGGATGCGCAGACGAAGACGATGGAACGGGCGGAGGCGGTGGGAGCGCAAACGTAGCGGGCCACGGCGGCCGCGACGGGCGCACGTTGTCCGGCAACGGGCCTAGGCACACCACGCGCGTCGGGTCGATGGGCGTGCGCTGGATCCCCCCAACGCGCGCTGCGGACGAGGACGTGGAGGACGCGGACCGCGTGCGCGTTAGAGTGAAGCGGTCGATGCTGCGGGGCGAGGGGGGAGTGCCGCCCATGTGCGGGTCCGAGGTGGACTTGGATAGCGTGCGCGTAGGCACCAGGCCCACGGAGGAGGGGAAGTCGGGCACGAAGCTGGTCCAGTCGCTCTGGGGCGACACGGGCGAGGGGAGGCGGTTGCTGTACGTGTCCTGTGTTGGGCTCGAGGCCGGGGATGGGTTCTCGCCCGGGTGCCACGTTGCCCCCGTATGGTGGTGGTGGTGATGATGATGGTTGTCCGAGGGCTCCTCCACTAGGGGCGTGTACTGCGGCGCCAAACCGTGCATGGCCATCTCCAAGTGCAGCTTCTCCATCTCGTATGTGCTCTGCCGGTGCGGCGGCTTGCGCGCGAAGTCGGTGATGCCGATGTGCGACATGGTCTCGGTGGCCTCGAGCTCGATCGGCTTGGTCTGCACCGGCATCTCGTACCGCTCGTGGCTCCGGTCCGCGCCCACCTCGAAGACCCCGTACTCGTGCCCGTCCCCAGTGTGCCGCTTCGACTTCCGCCAGGGCACGTTCATCGACATGCGCCACAGGATCCGGTCCACGGGGCTCCGAGGAGTGTCCGGCTCCGGCGTCGAGTACCCGTCTTTCAGCTCGTGGTCGCTCTTCGCTACCTCCTGGTGCGCTCGCTTCCGTCTGCGCAGCAGCCAGATTGCTGCGATAGCCGCGAGGCCTAGAACGCTGATACCGACCACAAGACCCGCGAGCTGTGCCTGAGTTAAACTCGCTTGCCCACCAGACCTACTTGCGGGACCAGCATAACCACTGTTCGGTGTAAAGGCAATCGTCTGGATCGACGTATCTGTCCAGGGATCATCGGGAAACTTAGCCTGGTGTACCGAAAATGTGCTTGTCTCGTAGTTAGTGATCATGTAGGCCTCCTGTAGGAAGGATCGGCCGATGATAAACTGGCTGCTATTGTCTGCTCGCTTCAATGGGAAGTACGGAACGGCAGGAGAGCGGTATGAGATGAGGTTCTTGAATGGGTAGCGCAAGTTCTGGACAAACGCTTGAGAAGAGACGGTGATATTCACGACTCCAGGGACATCGAGGGGCTGTCCGAGGTCGTCGTGGTTGTCGGCGCTCGAGAGTGTGAAAGTAAACGAAAGATCCGGCGCGGATTGATAATTCTCCAAATTAGTAGTGTTGGGAAATACATACAGACCGAACGACTCGTTCCATGTCAAATTGAGGCTGGCGGCAAAGCGGTCACATATGGCGGTCGGCAGCCATAGGTATGGGGTTGAACTATCGATCAGTGCAGTTACAGATTCGTTGAACCCCATCAGTGGTACTGATGACGATGTCCATGTAGTTGGGGCCTTTCCAACGTCAGACACCGACGCTGTTATCGCCCTCAGCAATGTGCTCGGCTGTCTTGTGACAGAGTCAAGACTGAATTTGATATCGTGGGGTTCGAAACGATTTGCATCGTAGCCCCCTAGAGTCAGGGATAAGGGCGTACCCCTTGAGCCGCCTATATTTCTATTAGAATTCGGCGATGGAGGGCTTACTGGCATCCAGTACTCACCATAGTAAGCTCCGGCCGTGTAGCCATAGCTGTGGCTAGGTATAATACCAGAGTGCTCAACCAGGGTTGAGATCGGGCTCTGTACAACAACGTTTTGGAATTTCCCAGGTGTGATACCTAGACCGAAGAATCCGGTATAGTAAGAAGTGTCGTTGATTCCAGCGACTACTTGTTTACCAAATGAAACTTGTCCCTGTTGCGCGCTGCCCTGGACAGAGACTGTTTCCATAGCATAATCACCATTGCCTTCGTTGTCTAGATATCCCAACCCCAGCTGCCAGGGGCCCAGAGGCGACCAGCTCTGCGACGCAGAGATGTCATAAGTTCCTCCGCGGGCAGCAGTGCAAAGTGAACCTAAGCAGTGAGCATCAGCAATGCACAGGTCCGTGACCAGTCTGATCTTCAGCGCGGTGGAAACAAAAAACTTACTTGTGCCGCAACCGGTGGTCTCTACAACCCATATTTCAGAAAGGCTCGTGCTCACGGTGACGTCGATTCCTTGAGCTGGGTCCCCCACCAAGAGTCCGGTCGAGGACCAATTACCATCAATTCCGTACCTATGCCAGAATTAACAGGATGCTCTTTGTTGACTATGATGGTGTTCTTTCGAGTTGTGACTTGCCATTTCTGCGACGGCGCGAGCCATAAAGCGCTGGGCTCGCCAGCGCAAACTAAAGCGGGCACGAGCAGCGTCCCGATAATGGCCGCGAGACGGTTCCTCAACATTGTCCGGCCGTCACAACGGCTTGACATTCGCCCACGAGCGTGTAACACACAAACAGATTACCAATAGGCATTCGAATGCTTCGTGAGATTCGTCGAACCATCAGTTACCAAATCCATCAGCGTGGTCATCGACGAAGGTGACTTGCGAATCGGTGCTGTAAGTCAGGTTAGATGTAAATGGGCGTCTTCGCTGGTGTTTCTCTCCGAGACAGTCCGGCGAGCGTGTGTGACGATTCAGCCGAATCAAAAAGAAGAAGAAGAAACTATGGCACAGGAAGAATGGATGACAACATAACATAAGCCAGAGAGACACCGAGAGGGAGGATCACCCATGGAGGAGGATGGCTCTGCCGGACCAGTCTAAGTTAGACAGAAAAGTCCTGCCTTGGGGGCGGGCTCTGCCGCAGGTCAGTGCCGCAGTCGTCAATGGTAAAGTCCCCATGTCCCATGTACGGTGCACATGTGGTCGAGTCAGGGGGACCCCTGTGTGGCTAAAGTGGCAGTCAAGGTCAAGGCCAAGGTGGTTCGTCCAGGGGCGAGGCCACGCTAGGTGGGCAAGGTGGGCTATCTGATCAAGGACCTAAACCTAGGGATCTGCAGGAAACACTAGGTCGGTAGAAGAGAATCCTGGCCGTGTCATCCTAGATCGTACATGTAGCGTAGTGTAGTGTAGTTGTAGAAAATATATTATCT
The DNA here is from genome assembly GCA_022578605.1 of Camillea tinctor. Taxonomy (NCBI): domain Eukaryota; kingdom Fungi; phylum Ascomycota; class Sordariomycetes; order Xylariales; family Graphostromataceae; genus Camillea; species Camillea tinctor. The sequence goes on from MU394174.1 coordinate 17,888, forward strand.
AATGTAAAGCGAGTTTTTCATCATTTATTTGTGTAGGTATACACTATGTTAGAAGTATGTACGATACGGATCCTCCATCCCCTCCTCCTCCTCTCTCTCCTAAAACCAACATGAAGTAGGCAGAGTGAGAAGAAACAAAGATTCTTCCTTCAGTAAGTTGACACTTTTGTCTCGGTTCTATTATGCTCCTGATGTAATAATTCGTCACATATTGCTTCAAGTCGATCTACTTGATACCATGTGTCGCAGCACGTTGCGTACTCATACCTACACCACACTAATATGCCCTCAAGGCCTTGTCCACAGTCTCCAGCTAATTGGGACCATCGGCATAAACTTGGGTGGACCAAGGTCTATCATAAGAGGGAATTGGGGGACTTTTAGCGTGCAACCATAACACAGTGCTGACATGTGGAGGCAGGGGACGCGCTCTTCTGCTTCTGGGCTTCTGGGCTTCTAGGCTTCTAGGCTTCTCGGCTTCTCTTGTCTGCTAAAGTCATGGCTCGGAAGGTTTACTTACTTCTAGCGGTAATATGGCAATATACACGGGACTTGGCTGAAGCATCACTATCAATGCTTGGCTTCAAACTTTGTGTGTACGTGGTAGGAATAACACGACATGCGCCATCACATAACTCTAACTCCAAGGATAGATACAATGTAAGCGATCGATCCTTTGGTCAGCTTGTTATGACAAAGGAGAGGCTTGCGACAGAGACCTTACTTAGGTTAGCTAAGTTGTGAGTTGTGTGTACAATTACGTGTGTGAGGGAGGCTGATGTGGTAGTGGTGTGAGGTTTTGGAGTTTGTATTTATTTTTTTAACACTTCAGGATAAAATGAGACAGGTCAGCTCTCTGATTTTGGTTTGGGGTTTTTTGCCGACGGGATATGCAGTAATAAATTTCCCTCGGCCGAGATCTTGCAGTTGTACCTAAGATAAAATATCTGTGCCATGCCGGCTAGCCCAACAACACAGTCCCTACTTACTAGATCGAAGTCTCGAGTTGACGAAATGAATCCTGCTGTCATACCGGAGTATGTCCGACCTAGAGGAAGCCCATTGAGAAGCTACACTACACTACACTGCCTAGTATCCAAATAAAATCGATTCTGGTTGGTTTCGGAGTGTTGAGGTCGAGATGGTGTTGACAATTATGGGCGCCACACTCAAGCTCGTATAAGAAAAGGAGGGGGAAATTTTGAAGATCAGTCAAGACGGAGGAGCCTTTCCGTCATTACATCTCTACGACACCTCCACTACCTAACCACCGCTATCGAAACGTGATCATCGACCCTTTCAACGTCTCATTTAGCGAACAGCCAACTCAGCAAACGAGAAAATCCTCATCGAGGTAGGCTGGGGTAAAATACGCGTCTATGCAGCCACCTGAGTATTCCTGATCCTTGTCGACTACCCGTTACGGCGGTGACTTTGATGTATACAAACTTCCCTTGTCGACTTCCAGTATCTTATTCGTCAAACGCGCCCTAATCGAGTATGTTACGTGCCGGCTCCCGTTTACCCCCCAACGGCGGTACCGACGAGTTCAGTCTAGGCCACGTACTCTTTAATCAATCTCAAGTATTTACACACATATAGGGAACTGCGATCGATATGCTTGACGTGCTTGATATGCTTCTGGTCTAAACACAACAGAGTAATCTACCTGAGTTACCTAAACTACTTTTGTTACATTGCCGTGTTCAAACAATAGGGGATTCCCGGGTGAAGAAGATGACCCGAATCCAAGGGAGCTTACTAGATACCTACCAATTACCAATGCCTACCTAGATATGGTATTAGTAAACTAGGTTATATGGTCAAGTATCTACCTGGTGGAGGTTAGAGTGTTCGGTGCCTTTTTGACGAACTCATTGAGAAACATTCGATAGATTTGTATACCTATGAGGAGGTTCTCTGCATAACACTCTCATAAGGCAGATATATTACACCGGATTTGCTTCATCAATGTCGAAACTAATTCCAAATTCCACATCGCAGTTTAGATCAGCAGGCGGCCCGAACTCAGTACAATTACCGTTAACGATCTGTGGAGTGTGATGGGCAATGAGCAGAGCAGCAGGGATATTGACGCCCCACGCAGCAATAGACATTTCTGAGTATGTAATTTTGCGGGAGCATTGTGATTTGTAACAGAGATCCTTCAATGTTTTTGGCTTTGGGTGGCTCACTACCAACAAAGTAGTCAGTTATTTATCATAAATACACCGAATCCGCCTGCTTCTTCTAACAGGGTGAGTAAATACTTTTCTATTCCCGCGATCAGGTATCCGAAAATGGATTTGGATTGGCCCTGCTAGCTTGACATCAATACCCAATATATTGCTTCAGACAGAATAGTCTCCGATGGTTCATTGGTCAATTAGGTATACCTATTTGTACCAATACCATGTTCACCCTTTTTAAGAGTGACTTACAAGAAAGCCGTGGTTTTCTGCCCTTGTCTACTCATAATCTAGGTAGATACTCGAAGAACTCGGTTGTTATCAAGTATTGTAGATATCACAATGCTATAGGTTACCACCGACCAGAGACTTACATGTAGTTATGTCTACCAGGCACATAATAAATGCTAGAACCCATCTTCCTCTCTCTTTCTTATTTTCCAACGACTTTTTATGTGGCGAGAGATGTACAATACATATTTCCCCATCCCCTGCTCTCGATGCTGCATCTTTTTAGGCGCATCGAGTCGGCATCCCAAATGAACCGACCCATGGAGTGAGTTGAGCCCAGACCCCAGAACGACAAATGGTTTCGTAAGGCAATATCTTGTTATTAGGGTCCCGCGCGATCTACCTCATTACGGTATTTCTACAAAGACGTGCCGATAATGTTTTATTATCCTCCCTAGGTTCCGTCATTTAACATCCATCCGTGTCTACTCCACCTCCAAGTGATGGAGGCCCTGATCTTTAAAGACTTGAGTGTCTCTCTGCCGCCCACCAGAGCGGATCCTACACCGTGCTTCCCACGAGTCATGTTATATCCCACAACCTGATTCAGACCTTCGCCCATGCAATTCCCACAGGGCAGAACCGCCAAGTACCCGCCCTAACGGTCTGCGATGCGAGCCGTCGTGAGCGCTCTGTGGTGTGTTACCGCGCTATCAGACCATGTAATACCGTTAGTATCTGCTGTATCTGGGGCTGGTCAGTTATGACCCATTTACCTAACCCATTCCTCGTCTTGGTCGCTAGGGGGGCTATTATAGAATAGATACTGATAGCTCTATAGAGCATCGCTTTGGTCGCCTCAGCAATAAAAGAGAATCCCGCAATGATACGAGAATCGACGTCTCCACTTTGCCGGAGGACTCAATTGTGCTTGGATCGTCAAAGGCATTTGGGCTAGATGATGTGGCCGAGTCGAGCCTCGCGTTAACGAGCACTTCATCGTACGCCACCTCATACCCAAAGACGGCGTCTTTAGCACAAGGTGTAAATCTAGCTGTGGGCAGTACGACGCATCAAGCTGCTGTGTCGTCTGAGTCTGACCAGTTTCTATCTATACTAGATTTGGGGACTATTACTACGCTGGCAAGACCACCGCTAGCATACACTTCAACACCAGCACGCACGACACGCACGACACAGACCCCTGGGACTACTAGTTCGTTGTCGACTTCTAACGGCCCTTATCACCTGAACTCATCCTCAACAGCTTCAGTCGTTATACCGGCTAATAGCACTTTGCCTTCATGGAACTCCACTGTTAGTCTTTCTTCGTCAACGACAACTGCGTTGACCCAAGCTAGCCCTCCTGTGCCAACTTCCAGTACAACTCTCACATCGAGCGAAAACACCTGTCCATCGTCAGAGTCGGGTAATCGTGTCACTGTCACCTCATATTCTATCTTCTATACGTATACTACAACATGGACAGGAGACCCCGCTGACTACACACCACCATTCCCTACTATCAGCACACCAGAACCATGCACTCCACCCAAGACGAGCCCCACCGGGCGACTCACCGTCTCGGTCTGCGACGGCACGGGCAAGACATGCACGCCTCTTCACAGTACCGGCGACCCTACTGGGGAGACGACTTACAGCGGGTTCATAGCTCCAACCGAGACGCAGACGGTCATCTTCGTCACCACCGACAAGAACCCCGCCGTGGTGTTCTCCAGCGCGACACCACCCGACTACGGCGGATCACCCGCCTCGCCGGACAGCCACGGGACCGCCTCCGGCCGCCGTCCCCTCGCGACGCCAAACTACGGCGCGGTCACGCCCTGGGACCAGCCCACCAAGACAGCCGCGACGCCCTCCCCCGGAAAGGGCCTCCAGGGCACGTCGCCCGTCACCGTAGTCATCCAGCCCGGTGAAGTAGTGCTCAACCACGAGACATTCACCGACAGTCCCGAGCAAGCAAGCTTGACGATCGTCGTGGGAGGCGACGGCGGCGGCAACACTTTTATTATCGACCCGTCGAGAGTAGTCGGCGGTGGCGCCACCATCACTCGACCTCCTACCAGGGAGGAAGGAGGGGTCTTCGTGCACATGCCGACCACCACCACGATAGGGGGTCTGCAAGTCGTCTATGGATCGTCCATCGCCACCATCGACGGCACAGCTTTCACGGTCGGGCCCACGCCCACGCCCGTCGTCGTCAGGGGGCAGCCGATCACAATCGGTCCCGAGGGCATAGTGTTCCCCAGCCAGACGCTCCTCGCGCCCGCGGCTCCGGGCACCTTCGGCGCGACCGAGGTGGCGGTCCTAGGCGGTGAGCTGATCACCGCGCTCGGATCTGATCGGGTCGTCATCGAGGGCACGACGGTCACGTACGGGACGGCTTCGAGCACGCTCACCTCTGTTATAAAGGGGGAGACGCTGCTCGTGGGGCCTTCGGGCATAGTCGTCCATGCGAAGACGCTAGGGGGCGTGGCCGCGGTGTCCGGCGCAACTGCTTACGAGATGGTGGGCGGGGCCACGGTGACGAGGCTCGGCTCGACGGCCGTAGTCATCGAGAGGAGTACTTACCCCGTAGGCCGCGGTAGTGTTAGTGCTGCCGCCGCTGGCACGGTGACAGCTACGGCGGCAGGCCCGGCGGCAGAAACAGAGGTAGAAGAAGTAGTGACCAAGGTTATCGTCGTAGGCGGCGAGACCATTACCGTGGGTCCGGGGGGCGTGGCGATGTCGACCTGGACGTTAGGTATGCCGTTCGAAGACGAGCCCTGGACAACGACTATCAGCGCCGCGAACAATAACGCGGTCATGGCTACGGCGCCGACGTCGACAGCGGCGGATTCGCCTGGTTTTGCAGCCGCGAGACCCCGGCCACACCGGGAACTCGGTCTTGGACTTTCATGCATAGCAATTGGCGCCAGCCTGCTAGGACCATTGCTTTTCTGGATATGATGTATTTATCCAGGATATTGGAAAATAATCTCTTTATCATTCAATATGTGTCTGTCTACCAACATGTATAAGAAAGCCTTCACTTATACAGTACGAAAGCACTGGAAGCTTTCAACATCATTATTAGTACATGATGGGCTTTCGACAAATAGTCTCCTTTGAGAGCATAGTTATCGCACCTTAAACACATAAGCCATAGGAAGCAAATAGAAAGTGTCATGATGAAATTTACCCAGTGTATTCTCACATCCTTGCTATCATGCATTGTCATCAACATCTCGAAGATTACTGCATTAAGTAGGTAAGAAATATCTTCCCACCCCCCTAGCCATTCAAACTCGTTGAATTTGAGCTAGCCCGTACCGACGCTGAGGTTCTCAGCACGTTTCCCCCCTTTCTTCTAATGCACCCTCTTGCTTCGAACTTATGCAGCAAGGGTTCTCCGATCCGATCACGGACACGAACGTCTGAGCTAGGACAAGGAGTTCCTGCAAGTATTGACGCAATACCTCGGTTGGTTTCTATACACATGTACAATATATACAGAACCTATTTCTAGTGTAGTATCAAGCTGCTGGATTCAGTCGTCGTGGAAGCTCAAATAGGTAAAGGGGGCCCTGAACTTCTGAGGCAAAGAAAGTCCCGTGCTGCTGCTGGTCTCTGAAATGCCAGGGGGTGGTCAGTCAACACGATAACTCTGTCGTGTAAGCCAGTTTCGCTTTAAGACGATTCGTGTTCCTTTCTCAGCCTTACGGTCTTCAACTTCTTTTTCCTTCACAACGTGCGAATAATTTATTGGGTTTTCCTCTTCCTTCCCCTCGTCATGCTGTCCCTGTCAATCAGTTCCAGGGTTGGCACAGGCATCCAAGCCACTAGATACCCCCGGTCTCTTGCGGGGATGGGCAGGGCCAGGGGGCATGGAATCGACCCGTTCACGTTCCTTTTTGTTTTGTATTTTCTTTTTCTCGGCCTGTAGGTCCAAAGAACTAGGTTCGGCACTCGAAATCGTGATCACATCATTATCGTCATGAATATCAATGGAATCATTGGAATCCCCTGCTTCCGAAATCCTGGTTCGACTGCTTATCTCATGACATATGTACGTAATTTTGAATATATCTTTACGGGGGAAAGGATAAGCGGTTTCAAAAAAGAAGAATATCATAGTGTTCTATTCATCACCAGAGACAACCATTTTGACCCTCTCTCGACTTATCATGCTTCGTGGTCGGGTGAAAAATGTCCTTATACGTCCGAGGAGTAACTTTTCGTGCTCAATATTAATTATTCCATTTTAACATATTCACCGGTGATCCCTCGGAGCATAGTGGTGCCAATATCGGACCTCTCCACCCTCCTCTCCATTTTTCCCTCTTAGACGGAGGGTCACGAGGCCACACAGCAATATACCTCTTCCCACTGCCCCTCCCTCTATCGCTAAATTTTGCTGCGTCGCATGGATGTGTGGTCCTTCGATCCTTACAGCCTATCTCTTTATTCGGTTTCTTTTCACATCTCTTTGAACATGTATAAGTCGGGAATTTCTTGTAGAGCGGCGTGAGCCATTGGCGAATAGATCCATCCTAAGCCCGGAATCAGGCCAGGTTTGTTCAGATCCTCCCTGTTGTGCGATCCCGCCATGACGGGCGGCCTACCTCATCCAGGAAGTGAAGCCCGTCTTCACTTTATATATATTGCCATTATACGCCTGCCATGGAGCTTCTCCAATGTAGAGAAAGAAAGAATCCTGGGCGTAGCAATATAGGTACCGTTACGGTGGACCGGGTGTGCGAGAGCATATTACCCGCCCCGGCTTTTATACCTAGCTCTCCATACCGGGCTCGTCACCTCCGCGGGTTAGAACTGCGGCACAAACGCCTATGTGCATGGCGAGAGGTCATTACGGAGAGATTCTCTCTGTATAGCATAGAAACGTCCCATTCACGGCGCAAAGTAACTTGTAATCGACCTCGCAGGTGGGTAAGTCTGCAAGCTAGAGGCGCAGCCAGCTCGACCTTGGAGAGGGTGCTTCCCCACCTGTCTATGGATTTCCGAACCCGCGCAAGATCCAGCTAGAATGAAAGCAAGTTCCAAGTTCAAGTCTTGTTGGTTCATGTATTCTAATCTTGGCACGATCGGTGGGCTTTCCCTTATTTTGCACTGCATATTGTAAGCGCCGCATGGGAGCGCATGCTCCGCTAGGATGCAGGAGGAAGCACGCGCTCCCTTTTTAAAGAACATTCTTCTCAGCTTTCTCTGCATCTTTTGGTATCCAAATCGTAGGAAGAGTAATAGCGCTTCCAGCTTCTATCTTTAAACATGTAGTTTAAAATACTACATGTTGTTGGTTTAACTGCAGGAGGCTGGTGGCTTAGATGGTTTTTCACGCTTTGGGCTGCTGCATCCCACCTGGACAGCAAAAGAGGATTATAACAAGTGTTAAAATTCTTGATGACTACTTACTGGCCTAGTCTATGGCCTTTGCCAAATATCTCCAGGTATCCTTCTCTGTTTACCACTTCCAAGGTTGGCCAGTTCCTGGAGGTTTATGGAAATTGTTTCACCACTCAGGCAAAAGGAATACGCCTGCTTCCACAGAGCCAACATCAAGATCAGACTCCTAGAGTGGCACAGAAAAACGTACCGTGTTAGTATGGTGAGCATCATATGCACATGTGCTTGCGTGAGTCAAGAGCAATATAGAATGCTGAATAGCAGCACACCGCTGTAACATAAATGTCTAATGTGCTATTAGTTAGTGTTTACTATAATCAACAAGAACATACTAAACCCCATACGTTTTCACCTGTGAAAGGTCATCAAGTAACTAGAAGAAAATATCTAAAGTAATTTTGTCATAGAAGTGCTGCTGCTGATACCTTGTGTTCCGCGTGCCAGAGCTATAACATGTGGTAATTTAATCTTGACATATCTGTAACCTTCCTCATACCCGGGAATTGTTTACGTTATACATAGCAGTAGTGTGTATATACCTATTATCATGAGGGACGTATCAAGCGTTTAGGTAATCACGATGGTATTGTGCAAAGAACTAGATTACAATCACATGCGATGCCGCTACATATAAAATACACAATAGTTTTAGAATCGTACATATTGTTAAACCAGAATGAATTGTCCATGTTGTATATAGGTGATATCATACTGACAAAACAGTTCAAGCAAGTGATTAGAAGTCTAAACAAAGTTGAAACTATACCTGCAACACCGTGTACATAACGACACGAAGCTTACCATGAACGTAACCAGGGCGTTATTAATACATACGATACCATAAATGCATACGTATGTTTCGATTTGTCTTTGCCTCCTAGCTCTATTTATTCATTCTGTCTTCCAGAGTTTTCCACCAACTCAGCAATCAACCCTCCCATTATCTCTAATAGTAACGCCCCCCTTATAGGTTACTGCACATATTTTCAGAAGCCAATCCCCTTTCCTCATGGCAAATGTGAACATGTAATGATGTGAATCATCATCATGACTACCACTAATACATAGATCCTAGCCGGATCTCTATAAAAACTCAGAGCATTACTGCTCCTATTCTTATTCTTGTTGCTGGGGGGATATGCTGTTTGCGGTCCTGACACCTCTGAAAAAGGAGTTAATGTCACGGACTATATAAGAGCTAATTATCAAACGACAATTGGCATATGTCTTTTGTCTCCACAGTTAAAGACTAACAGATTTTAATCATGTAGGTAGAACTTGGGTGTGAGCTTCCTGTTCCAGAGCCCAGGGCATGAGTAAATCAGACAATTGCGAACAGGTAATACGGTGTCTCTAGTTTATAAGCGTAGGAGGTAAAACACTGAAATATCTAGGTTACTCATGTCACTTTCATAAACAACGACATAAGTTGATCTCTGTATTCAAAGCAGCAAGCACCCTTCCCTCACCCGTTAGGGGGTAAAGAGATATTGGCCAGGTATAATATGGGATATGGCGATATGGCAGATATTATTAATTCTAATCTTCTATACAGAAACAACGCGGTTGCCATAGCTTTTACCAGATGTATTGTGATATTGAAAAATATGATAAAGACACGTCATCGGTGCTTTCCCTTTTCTCATAAGACATAACCTAACCTACATGATTCACAGCGAATACCCGATATCATAATACTATTCACAAAACATAACATGGGCCAGCTTATAGCATATGATCAGACACGAAACTTTTGCCCAAGGCAGATAATCAGCTCTTATATATGTAGGTATTGATGCTTGGTACCCAAGACAAGGGGCATACATCAGCAAATTCGGGAGCGGCTATCTACCGATGAATGCAACGGACGTTGTTGCATCCCATCACTAACATGCTTGGCTACCTATGTTTAGACGGCCTGAAGCCATATTACCGGTAACCTCTCAAGTCTACCATACTTCTTCCCGGTAGAGAATTCTTGAATGGAACTGGGCTTTGGCCGATTCCTGGTCGGCAGCCATACCACCGATTACCATTGCATCGTAGAGCGCTTGTCGGACGGCAACGGGCATTCTCCCCGAGCTACCACATAGGTATACCATAGCTCCTCTCACGAGGAAATCGCATACTCGATCCGCCTGTTCACGGATACGGTCCTGGACATATATTTTCTGCCTCTGATCCCGTGAGAATGCTGTAAAGACTTCAATACCCAAGAAGTCCCATTCTCCCTTGAAAAAGTAGTCCGCATTAGAATTCCGGCCACCGAAAAATAGAAGGGTGTCTCCCCCGGCATTCTGACCTCCGTGCCGCCGATCCCATATAAGGGAGCGTATTGGCGCAATGCCGGTGCCCGGCCCGATAGCCAGAAGTGGCTTGTTAAACGCATACAAATCTAGGCTGTCCTGTTGTCTCTGACCTATTTGAATGTCTGTATCCTCTTGGAGCGAATCCACATACCTAGAACAAAGCCCCTGCCTTGTTTTTCGTAGCACCGTTTTATACTTAACCAACGCCACCAGTAGCTCAACCCGCGTGACTCCTGGCCGGGTGTCTTTCATAAGATCACCGCCACTGGCTATGCTGTACTCGCGACCTCGTATAACGGGGAATAGGGATGGGATGTGCTGGTAAGGGATCTGAACTGATGGGAAATCCTGAAGCACTTCTAGGATAGACCGTCGAGGCCGCGAAGTATAATCATAAAATTCGTCTGAGAACACTGGGTTGGCAAACTCTTGAAGCCTCTCTCGGTGCGCAGGGTCTTCCGTGTAAAAGGCTATCTCCTCGAAGAATACGCGCTTCGGAATCGACGTTATGTCGTAATTATGGAGAAGTAGGTCGCGCAAGGTAGAACGAGGTACAGGATATAACCCCTTGGGATGAGTAGAGATGCCGTCGTAGTCATTAGAGCGGTGTTCAAATGGCTTGTCGGCAACATCACCCCAACCCATGAGGTCGATAAGAGCTTGTACGTCCTCGGGGAAGTTTTTGGGATACAAGACAACTACGTCTCCTGGGACGTATATGAACCTCTCTATCTCATGACCAGACTGCTTTTCAAGTGGATTTTCTGATCCCTTTACTCTCGGAAAGACACGAAGCGTTAAATGACGAACGTCTTGCCAATGACTGTTTGGGGTGACACGGACATTTCTTTCTACAGTGGCAATCCATGACCCAGGGATTGGGAGAAGAGTATCTGGTGCTGTTTGGTGAGGTTTGTCTGTGTCTTGGAGAGAATACACTGTAGTATGATCTCTTAGTACATTCGGTCGATCTAAGATATCTATCCCGCCCACAATGTTGTTCGCCGTTTGCTCTGAGAGGCGAGCTGAATGGGTTGGGCTGTTGATACTCATACGCTCTACCTGGTGTACCTGCCGTAAGGTCTCGGGATCGCGGGTGTCAGGATGACTGTAAAGCGCAGCAGTATCATCGAGAACCTGCTGCTGATTATCCCGTTTGTCTTGGGTTGACTTATCTTCCCGGTGCGCTTTGTCATTGGGATTTTCAGAAGTAGTGGGTTGGGTATCACCCTCGTTCAGGGTGTTATCATGTTCAGACATGATCACGTCTGTAGAATCCATGGCCGGTAATAACTCAATCGTGTATTTGGGAGGAAGCTGTACATCAAGCGGTATGGGCAACAAGCCTTCAGGCAAAGGATAGTTCGCCCGGAGATGGGCGCGCAAACTGGTTGACCACGGCAAGAATGCAGTATCAATGCTGCATGATCGTTGGTCAAGGACCCAAGCAATTAGAAATGTTTCAAGTACGACGGGGAACCGGGGAAGGGAAAAAAAAAGGGTCAAACATACCCGTCTTCGTGACGTTCATCAGCTTCGCCGCGGGGAAAGAACTCGATTGCCCCAAGCTGTTCAAGTCGTTTGTGAAGCTTCCTAACCGCCCAGTTATACCTATGACAAGAACACAGGCCGAGAGTGAGTTATTTGCTTGGTAAAGTTTGTTGTCTTTTTAGCCACAAGCATGTGATAGCTTAAGACCCAAGGGGTACAAGAGAGGAATAGGGAATTAGAAAAGGAAAAAAGACAAACGCCAGGTCACATACTTGGAATATGAGCTGTCACCGAGACCAAATGTGGTGAAGTTGAGGTTTCTGAGACAGCTAGGTGGTAACCGTTTGCGAAGAAGACTCTTCCAAAATTGACGTGCGTTCTTGGGTACTTCGCCCTGGCCAGTGGTGGAAACAACAAATATGACGAGAGGGTAGCGGAGTAACGCGCTCTAGATAGTATGACAGAACATGTTATCGAAAGAATTCCTATTGTTGGATGTTGGATGTTTGGTGTTATGCTCTCCAGGACAACCGAATACACAACAAGTACACTCAACTAAAGAAAAAAAAGGAAAGAAAGAAAAGTAACCAATAAGGGGAGGAAATTGGGACAATTCCCATTCTTTTGATTATTCATTTATTCTCATTCATTCAATGCCATATTTCCTTCCTCCTCCTCTTCTTCTTTCCCCCCCCCTGTCTCTTCTCTTCTTTTTATTCCGTAACTGAAAAAGACACCAACCGACTTAGACGAGAAACCAGAAACCAGAAACAAGAGGAAAAGAACAAGAGGGAAAGGTAGTCACATAGTTATTTTCTAAAAAGGGTAAATATGAATGTGGTCAGAGCGCTCAGTGGAATCCATGCCATGCTTTACTCCGTAATTGTGTTGTATGAACTTGACCAGCTTTAACTTACCAGCTCTACATCATTCATCTCACAGACCAACGTTTGAAAGCGCAGTCTTTCCGCGAGGCGGCCAAGATCACCTGCTGCATCCTGACTATTCCCGGTTTCGGAGCCATAGAGGATGAGTACTCTTCGGTTGTCTACTTGGTTGTCTTGGTTGTGCGTGGTGGTTGAATTATGATCCAAAGACATAATAGAATTAGACATAAATCAGAAGAGGAGAGGAAGAAGGAGGCAGAAAAGAGGGAAGAGGAAAGGGGAAAGGGGAAAGGGGGAAGAGGGAAGAGAAAAGATATAATAAGTACTAGGTAGGTAGGTAAGGCTCTGGTTCTGGTGTAAGGCTGAGGCAACATAGGAAAGATTGACGAAGGGGGGTTAAAAAAAGTTAAGACATCTGATGAGTCTGGAACCTGCCCACTATGCAAGTCAGGATCACAAGCAAGTTGGAACCTTATTAGCTTACTTAGCACGTATCTAATGGAGTAGTGCCTACCTGACTAAAAGGTGCTAAAAAAAAAAGGAAAAAGAACTCGCCTATGATGGAATTATGTCATAAGCTCGATCAAATTTTGACCCCGCCGAAAACGGCATCAGCTGTAAGGATCTCACCTGTGCCTAAACATGCTTAAAATTTCATATGCGATTTACTACCTCGAATGCGGGGGATGGCAGCGTGCCACTAGGTACTAGTTACTACGATACGTAGTATATCTGTATCACTACTTAGTACATACATAAGCTATGTATCACCCACAGCCTGTATATAGTATTGTTCATTTATTGACAACCATACCTCTTACACACGAAGTTAAGATATACTATATACTTATCAGAACCGCGATAGTTTAGGTCAATATCTACATGATAAGCCCTTATGTACTGGTTTCCGGGCCAGCGAGGTAGTATTATACATAAGTATGTACATGTGGTTTGAGTAGAATCATGTCTGTTGGTTGACTTGACTTATTCGATGCAATGCATTTGCATGACATGACACATGAGCTTGATGAGGCTCTAAAGGAGACTGATGCCATGACCGGATTCGCCCGCAAGGCTGCAAAGTAACCTCACGAAATTATCTTTCTGTGGATCCAGGGGGGACAAACTGACTCCATTAACCCCTAATGTTTAAGACAGGACGGAAACGGCTGCATGGGGCACTCGAGCGCCAGTCAATAAGTTCTTCGGCAAAGCTGTTCAGGGGGACCAAGCCTTGCGGAGGCCTGTTACACGTATATCTAATAAGTTGCATGCATATATATACATACAATATATGTTACCTACTTGTATTCAAATGCATGACAAAAAATAATGTGAAGAATAGGGAGGGGAAAAGAAGTAGAGGGACCAAAGATGATCTGCAACTAGGAAAGATAGGTGCATTATCGACAAGGAGATCGCATCGAAATAATTTAATAAGTCATGCCTAAATATAGTGTAGGTAAAAGAGTCACAAAGAGTCAGGAGGTCGTTTTCGATTTTTGGCGAATACTTTAGGTTATCTTTATTAGGGGGGTCGTCTACTAGCTGAAGGGCTGAGCCATCATTCTAGCAACGGATAGGGTGGTTCTAGTAAACACCCCATGTCATACTTGACAACCCCAGAATCTTCTCTCAGAGCTTCCAGAACGCACGACCACCAGTTTGTTAGGTTAGTATGTTGTAAGCCGAACTCTCCCTTCTGCCCTCCGTCAAAGCTGTTTAGAGTTTCAACTACCTGCTTCCGCGCTGGGACATCTTTTTACCATTGAAGAATTTATACCCGCAGTTGAGCTTTCCTCTCAGACATTGTGTTATACTGCTACAATAGAAGTTGCAGCTTTTTAAACAAGATGCAGGTGAGCTGTTAAACTTCCTTAGCTACAAAATTATCATCAGACTCGTGCAGTCGCAGGCACCACACACGGACCGCAGACCGCCACCTCCCTCTTTTATCGGTGTAGACCTTTTTTTTTTTTTTTTTCCTTTTCTTCTTCTTCTCTCTCTTTTTTTTTTTCTCTTTACGAGAACACATGAGAAATGGCGCAATTTGCTGTTTTCATGCGTTGTAACGAAGTAGGTCGGTAAACATAGATTTCAACAACGTTACCACTTTGTTCAGAAAAGAAGTAAAATAGATGCTGATCTCTGGCACGTCCATGCGGCAATATGCACAACACGGCCTCGTCGCATCTCGGAATGGTCATCTCAATCTACCTTGCGTAACCCGAAAATGTCATCATGGTTCCAACTCCATACTTCAGTCTTTATCGGAAAGGACCATCCTCGAAATAGCCGTAGACACGGTATATACAGGTAGGTAGGTAGGTAGGTAAGCAGGTATCTTGAGCTAGACGGGCTGACCTTCCAGTATGCACTCTTAAGTACTTACCTAATCTATACCTGACTTAAAGTACCTGTGGGTTCGGCAAGATGCGTCATTCGCTAGTATTAGTTAGACACTTCGAGTGTAGTGGCTCGAGTAGAAGCTCGGATAGAACAACTAGATTCCATGGACGGATTAAATCCTATCGTACATATGTCACCGGAGAATTTATAACCTCTACACATTCACCAGGTTATGGCATTACTACATAAGTAAATATGTAAGTAAGACAATTGGTTTCCGATATATCTGTCGAGTATGGTATGTTCGTGTGCTCATGTGATCAATACACCTATTTTTCATTGTCATTGTCATTTATACAAGCTTGGTTAAATAGGCGCCGGGTTGGGAACTAGTGTCATAAATCTATCGTACCGCATGGCTACCAAACCCGTTAGTTGGCTGCTGGCTCACCTTGCGTTCGACAGCGTGGCCTAGAGACGATCTAATCCGTCTAGGCTTCAACCTACATACAAATACATACATCCCTCGAGGCATGACACTTGTCAATCGGAACACGGATACTTTTCTTACCTAGGTAAGCGAGGAATAGGTCATTCGCCGCATTCACCCCCTCCGAGTTGTAATATCCGGACCGCAACTAGCCAATGTCTATCCTTGTGGTACGTATAGGATGCGTGTGAATGGGGGAATGGGGGGGTTGAGTACCTATAGCAGTCAATGGATTGATTCATTGAATGTGATGGGACGGTGCAAGGCAGGTCCAAACAATGGCCGTTTCCGATGGCCGGTATTGGATTCTTCGTGATCCATTCATTCATTCACTTTTAAACTAGTAGCATCGTTGATTGGTATTTGAGAACAAAGCATGCGTACCTTATTACCTTTGATGTTTCTTTTGCAGATACCCAATCGCTTTTAGGTAGCTACTACCTCTTTACGTACCCCTTTAACCTATGACCATCTTTGTACTGTAGGTACTTCCAACACTTCAAGTTACTTACTTACTACATAACCACTACATAACCTACCTACCTACATTACATGTATGTACTTACCAAAGAACAACCCAACCTATACTTACCTACGTATATCCATCCCCCCCCTGCTCCACGTAGATTCCTCCTTTTTATTTTTTATTTTTAGGTACCTAACCTTAAGGTGGGAAGTCTTAGGTTCAAGTTACTACTAGTTCTCTTTTCCAACCTTTGAAGTTTAGGTAGGTACTGCCTAGATACCTGCCCTACCTTACTCTCTTGTGCCCCCCTCCTCTAAGTTTATCTGGCAGAGAACCTGCGTCGCATCTTACGATTGATCAATTGCGACTGCAAAACAAATCTTCTGTCACCCTTCTACTTCCTCCTATTTGGGAATTCCTCTGCTACCGCTGCCAATCATTTCGGTTTCCACCAGCCACAGCCACAGCTGCCTCCTACCTTACCGACCTTTGAGACCCACTACAAAGCAAGGTACGTGTCCTCCCCCGCTGCTGATTGGCCCACTACCCCCTTCCCGAATCAACATTCACTCTCACCACGCCTGCCGTGTACCTATCCACCACGGGCCCACACAAGAAACACCCTGACCCTTAAAAATTTCTGGCCTTCGATCGTCTTTTTGTCCTTTCTCCCTTTCCCCTTCACACCTCTCAATCCACATCAAGTCTCAAGCTCGCTCTTGTGTCACAAGTCAACACCCATCTCAAGTCTTTCCATCTCTCTAGGGCACGTAGCCACCCTATTCCTCCCCCGACATTGTTCACGAGTTCAATTCTGAACCCAACCAACGTCTCTTAACGTCCATCTAACACATCTTGTCATCAACCCACCCTCAACTAATCTTCCACTCCCATCCCACCAGACAAAATGGCTACCACCGTGGAGAAAGTTGCCGACGCCGCCGTCAACGACGTTACGAATGCTCTGAGCAATACATCTCTCACCGGCAAGGACGAGAACAAGGATGCCGTCCATGCCAGTGCCGCCGAGGGTCGCCGCCTGTACATTGGCAACCTCGCATATGCGACAACTGAGGGGGAGTTGAAAGAGTTCTTCAAGGGCTACCTTGTGTAAGTCGCCTGCTTCTGCCTCCTACGAGTCTAATCATACCTGCACTTTTTTTTTTTTTTTTTTTTTTTGGCTCTGGAGAGAATGCATCTTGCCGTCAAGCCTGTATAGAGCCATCTTCACTTGTTGCCTGTTTGGTGTTGAGGTGCGGATTTAGCCTGTGGTCGCGAATCGTTTGTGCCTTCAGTCATGCAAATTCAACTGGCTGCTACGATTTTGATATGCTAGATATTTTCGGTGGTTGAGCAGGCGTACTTTTTGCGATGCCGATTTTAGGGGATTTCATGAAGGGTTCCTTCACCGCCACAAGGGACGGCTTGCACCCTTTGCATCCATTTTGCCACCTTTTATACCTCTAACCAATCTGATCAACTTGGGACACTAACATATTTGTAGTGAGTCCGTCTCCATTCCCAAGAACCCTCGCACCGACCGACCCGTTGGCTACGCTTTTGTTGATCTTTCTACTCCCACCGAGGCTGAACGTGCAATCGCCGAGCTGTCTGGTAAGGAGATTATCGAGCGCAAGGTCTCTGTTCAGCTTGCTCGCACTCCTCAGCCTGCTGGTGAGAAGGCCGAGGGAGCCACCAACGGTGAGGGTGGTGCGGAGGGTTCCAAGCGCCGCGCTTCGGGTCGCGGTCGTGGTCGCGGCCGCGGCCGTGCTGGTCGGACTGGTCGTGGTGGAAGATCTGTATGTTATAGCCCCCAAACGTACCTATGACTAATTTTGGGCAAGAAATGCTAACTTGGGATTTAGGATGGAGGAAAGGATGCTGTTCCTGCAAATGAGGAGGCCACTGATGCTGCCGCCGCCCCTGAAGCCACTGAGGTTCAACCTTTAACCGACATTACCAACAAGGTCGATACTGACAAATCTGAGAAGAATGATAAGACCGATAAGACGAAGAAGGGGCCAGTTCGTGAGCGCCGAGAGCGTGGCCCGCCAGCTGATGGCATTCCCTCCAAGAACAAAGTTATGGTTGCGAACCTGCCCTATGACCTGACTGAGGAGACTGTATGTTAACCAATTATGCGAATGCTTGAATTTCTACTGACCTGTTACTATAGCTCAAGGAGCTCTTCAAGGCTTACGAGCCTTCATCTGCCAAGATCGCCCTCCGACCTATCCCGCGATTCATGATCAAGAAGCTGCAGGCTCGTGGAGAGCCCCGTAAGGGCCGTGGCTTTGGGTTTGTCACCCTTGCGTCCGAGGAGCTGCAGCAGAAGGCTGTTGCTGAAATGAACGGCAAGGAGATTGAGGGCCGTGAGATTGCTGTCAAGGTTGCCATTGACAGCCCTGACAAGACGGACGAGGAAGCCAACATTCCTGCCGAGACCGAGACCACTACCGCTGCCACCACCACCACCAATGGTCAGGAGGCAGCTACCCCTGCCACTACTGCCTAATTTATTAGCAACCTCTCGGCAACACGAGCTTATTTTCAGATGAGAGGTGGACCCATCATGTTATTGCTATCACCATTGGGGAAACATCTTATCAAGGCCTCGTGTTGATCGAGCCTTTCGCAACGAACAGCGTCGGATGGTCCGTTGTTGATTTCATGATAGTTACGAAACCGCAAAGCAGCAGCAAATATGGCTTCGGATATCATCAAGGAGAGGTTTGTGGAAGAGTTATTTCACTGCATCTCTGATAGACGTCTCGACCATCATGCTGCAGCTTTTGGCACAAATATTAATTTTTCACGAACGAGTTCCCGAGTCCCATATGAATCACGCATTGTACACTAGGTGATGCCCGGAAAGGCGTTAAGGGGACGAAAAAAAAGCTAAGCCCCCGAGCGTAATAAAGATATGACTGAATGATGCATTCCTCGCTGTTTTAAACACAGCCTTTTAGTATTGTGATATGTGTAAGCCTTATTTATGGTCCACATTTCCGAGGAAATGGGATCAATTTATTGCAGGACCCAAGTGGTCACGTTATAATGGATGCAGGTCCTTAGACTTTGTTGGTGATAGGTATACGAGACACAATGTATTGTTACAGCTTAGGGGGTATGTGAGTGGTCGGTCGGGTTTTAAAGATGCAGAGTACATAACAAACACCCAAGCATACAGGTACACTTGTCAATATGTAGGTGCATTGCATACATACGTCAACTTCAGCACATGGCCGCCCAAATCAACGGATTCCAGTGGTTAAACAGCCATGGTTGGTGGACCTGATGCTGGCGTACATAACGGCAAATATTCTACTAACGTAAATGTTGAATATTGAATATCTAGGTAGCTATGCAAAATTCAATATTGATTTATAGGAGTTGCTTGCTTGCTTGCAGGTGCTATATGACCCGTGCACACTGAGAGCCAAAGGGGCAGACCGAAGGTTTTTGGCTAAGCTGATTGGTGGTGCCAACTTACTAAAGGGGGACATTTCCCCAGGGGTAGTCGCAAAACGAAACATGGATTGTAGGTGTCGACTTCAGGTTGAAAGCTGGTCGGATTAGTAGTAATAAAAAAGGATATTTACCTACTAACTACCTACATAAGCACTTACCTAGTACAAATTACTTAAATCCAGACTCCCTTCTCTTCGCTTGGAACGACATACCTACCACACTACTTAGCTACCTAAATAAGACCCCGTTGCGACAAAAAAACAAAAAAAAAAGACGCCACAGCACTGGCATCGATGCTAAATCCGGTCTCTGTGGATAATTGTACTCCGATATCCCTATTCTAGACTTTGATCCTGTGACTTTTCTTCCTGCCGTAACATACGCACACACACACATTCACACTCGCACAACTACACGTAGACACGTACGCCAAACGTGGATTCGGCAAAGATATCTTTCGCGATAACTCGCCCTCCAATAGGCGCATACCAACCTGGACGCAAGGAAGAAAATAAAATAAAATAAAATAAAAAAAACTCTAGACCCTCCAAAATACCGTCGCCTGTCATGGCATCAAAATCCCCAATGTGGGAGGTGGACCCGGAAACTCGTTCCAAGGTGCGTGCTATCAAACCAATTGCTATCCATTGTCGGCTGGGCTTCATCTATTGTGATAATAGACCTATTCTGACTGATTCCACGGTATTTATAGCTCCTCGCGATTCAAAAGACAAATAACAACAACGTTTGCTGCGATTGCAATGCCCCCAATCCGCAATGGGCCTCCCCGAAATTTGGGGTTTTCATCTGCCTCTCGTGCGCCGGTGTCCACCGCGGCCTTGGAGTCCACATATCCTTCGTCCGATCCGTCACCATGGACGCCTTTAAGCAGGCCGAGATTGAGCGCATGCGTCTAGGAGGCAATGTTGGATGGAGATCGTTTTTCGAGGAACACGAGGATACGAAGATGCGCGGCCTGACCTGGGACGATGCCACGATTGCCGAGAGATATAGCGGAGAGGTCGGCGAGGAGTGGAAGGAACGCCTAGGTGCCAAGGTTGAGGGCAAGGAATATGTGCCCGGCGCGCGCAAGAGCAGCACATCGCAGCCCTCTGCTGCGAAACCCCAGCCGAAGCAGATCAGCAGGTCTGGGACGCCCTTAGCGGGCAGCCGGAGCCGGACAGAGAGCCCAAACCGACCGGGCGTGAAGGCGAAGGTCGACGACAAGTACTTTGCGCGGCTCGGGGAGGAGAACGCGGCGCGGTCGGCGGACTTGCCACCTAGTCAGGGAGGCAAATACGGCGGCTTTGGCAATACGCCTATGCCTGACAAGAGTAGTAATGGCAGCGCGATGCCCGATCTTGGAGAGTTGCAGAAAGATCCCGTGGGAGCACTGACGAAGGGTTTCGGCTGGTTCGCGTCGACCGTAGGCAAGACGGCCAAGGGGTTCAACGATGATTTCCTCCAGCCTACGGCTAAGCAAGTGAGTAATAATATCATTCGCAAGCGCCTCACAGTTTTCCGGCGCTTAAACATCAATACTGATGGTAGACACAGCTGTCCGAGTCGGATTTTGCCGCGCAAGCACGAAATGCCGCCGGCAACGTAGGCAAAGCAGCACAGGCCGGGGCCTTGAGCGCACAGGAACGATTTAATCGGTTCGTCGAAGGCTCCGACGGCGCTGGCGGCACCAGGCAGCCCATCGACGATAGCAAGAAGGCGTTTTGGGACGACTTCTCAGCCGTGGCTGATCAGCGACATGGCACGGGACCCAAGTATAGCTCGATCGGCACCTCAGCTATGGGCAAGGCGCCCAACAAGAACGCGGCGCAAAGCAAGAAGGACGACGAATGGGACGACTGGTAGATTCGGGGTAGCATTGTACTGGGGAGGTAGATAATTCTTTGTGAGAGGTAGAAGGTTTTCTTTCTTTCTCGTTTTTTTTGTTCACCCCTTTTTGGCCTGCGGGAATTGGAGATTCGCATCTATATATCTACGGGAAAGGATACAAATTCACGTATTTGTATGATTATAGTGGAGTTCCTGGGTAGCGTATATATACATATACCTTTTATACTAGTTACACCTTTGGACTATGAAGAAGTAAAGAGTTGCTAGAAGAATTACTTAGAGCTGTTAGGCAGTCCAGTTATGTAGTTAAGGGAAAGGAAGGGGCAAAATAACCTAGGATGCATACCCCTTTCTTGAGGGGTTGTTGAGGTTACTGTCCTGATTTGTCGCGTTAAGATGTGTCCCAAGTTAGCTATACGAGAAGTTGAACGGGCAACGAACTTTTAAATCCTATTATTATGCAATTCCAGATTACCTATAGCTACCTACATGACTTGAGGGATACACTTTCACAAGCATATAACTTAATAAGGAGGTTATGGTAGTATAACGAATTGCTAGTTACTAGGTCCACTACATGCTCATAAGCATCACGTGGGGGGTTGAGTACTAGTGAGTAGGTATTAAGTACTACCTACTATTAACCCGAGGTCAAGGGTCCGGCTATTGCCGGTCTCGCTGCCCTCTTTTTTTTTTAAACTGCGCTGCTGCGTCATGTAATCGATACTGTAGTATCAATTGACCGGAGCTCGGTTAAAAAGTAGTTAAACTTTAAGTTACTTCGAAGTTGCAGCAACCAGCTTCGACTCCAGCTCCCTACTTACACTCTCTACCCTCCGTAGCCAAACAGCGGAAAGTAACGATTTCTTTTCGCCATGTCTGCATTACGGATTCTAGTCCCTGTCAAGCGGGTAATTGACTATGCGGTAAGCTTCTATCGAGTATATTTGTATTATCATCCCTTGGTTCCCGTTTTATCCCGCTCTGCGTCCCGGCCTCCGATGTCGAACTTCTTTGTCGTGATGCTTCTTTCCATCCGATCCACAACGCTAATTGCAGAGGGTCTCCCTCCCTTCTCATCCTATAATAGGTCAAACCACGTGTCAACAAGGCCCAGACGGGTGTCGAGACGGCCGGCGTCAAGCACTCGATGAACCCCTTCGACGAGCTCTCAGTCGAGGAGTCGGTGCGCATCCGCGAGAAGAAGTCGGCCCCCGGCGGCGTTGAAGACATCTGCGTGATCTCGGCGGGGCCGCCCAAGGCCGCGGACGTTCTGCGCACGGCGATGGCCATGGGCGCGGACCGGGCTGTCCACGTGGACGTGAAGGAGGGTGAGGACCTGGAGCCGCTGACGGTGGCCAAGCTGCTACGGGCGGCGGTCGAGCGCGAGAAGAGTAACCTCGTGATCCTCGGCAAACAGAGCATCGACGACGACGCGGCGCAGACGGGCCAGATGCTGGCGGGCCTACTAGGGTGGCCGCAGGCTACCCAGGCGAGCCAGGTGCGCTTCGAGGACGGCAACCGCGTCCTCGTCACCAAGGAGGTCGACGGCGGCGTCGAGACCGTCGCCGCGAAGCTGCCCATGGTCATCACCACCGACCTACGCCTCAACGAGCCCCGCTACGCTAGCCTGCCCAACATCATGAAGGCGAAGAAGAAGCCCCTGGTGAAGCTCAGCCTCAGCGACCTCGGTGTCGCCAACGAGAGACGGCTGAAGGTTGTCAAGGTCACGGAGCCGACGCCCAGACAGGGAGGTGGAAAGGTTGAAGATGTGGACGGACTGATCTCGAAGCTAAAGGAGTTGGGCGCGCTATAGATGGGGAGGATAGGGGGTAGTGGAATTTAGTGGGACAGGTAGAAAAAAAACAAAGTTTTTGCCTTGTTTGCCTGCGGTGTACAATGAAGACCAAAGAACTATCATCTCGGGGGAAAGAGAGGCAGGGAAAGAGAAAGTTTTCGCTTCCATTGGCCATTGGTATATGTCAATTGTTGGCAGCGCGGAAATGCCACAATCTTGTGATAGAGGAGTCTTTGGTTTAACATGGAATCGGTATTATAGGCGATTCAGGAAAAGGGGGTCGGCTTGAGGAGATATGCTACGGTATCCTACGATATAACCTAGTCCTTTGGAGGGCATCTTGAGATAGGTCCTCGGATAGGGGAAATATTCTCCACGGGGTTTCTATCTAGCACAAGTTGACCAAGCTAGATAGAACCGGAACGATTGGGGTGTGCAATATACTAAGCAACATTTAACAGAAATTCAATACACTTAACAATAACGCTCTATTAAACCTTGCCTGCTAGTAAGACTCATGTTTACTACTCAAGCATTTTTTTATGCTATGTTAGGTAACATTCCCTACGGAGGGAGATGCTGTATTCATGTAACCTCAGGTAATATCGATTTGTCCAATATAAAACCTCTCTAATCAGAACACTGTATAGTACCTATTACATGTCGATTGCACGCCTAAAACTATCATACAAGAAGCTCACGTGCATCGTAGGACTAGTCTCGATCTCTAATTTTATTTCGTAAAAATATTGGTGTTGATAACCATGACTAGACAAGAATTCCCGCGACAGTGGAGTACTCACGGGGCGGTTTTAGACGAAGAAAAAGCTCTTATACAAACAAGCTCCCTAGTACAATCACTAGACCGGTATGACAGAGTAAAAGGGGTGAGGGAGTTTAATAAGAAAAAAAAAAAAAAAAAAAGGACAGCTTAGAGAGCCGCTTTCGGTGGTACATGAGTAAGTAGGGCGCCGGGGAAAGTCAGATAGCACTTTATTTAAAGAATTGCAGAAGCTGTGATTGGGTCAAAAGCTATTAACAAACTTAAAGTGGGGTATCAACTAGACTAATCGTGTGCTAGTGCAGCTTCCACTTCAGAATTTTCGCAGCCCGATATATTCTTTTTAGCCAGTCAGCCCGACGTCAAAAAACACCCGACTCTCATTTGGATAGTCATGAACTTTAATAATTATTTTCGTGCACCAAATCAAGTAAATAAGTTATAAAAATTTTAGAATAAGAAAAAGAATGTTTTAATTAACCTAATCATTTATGTTAAAGTTAATATTCTGCATAACTATTTAGTTATTGTGGTTTTAGTAAAGGACATCATTAGTTGAAAGTTGAGGGTGAGAGTCGGGTGTTTTTTGACGTCTTTCTGCCAGTCCATTGATTTCTTACCTCTCCCCACCGATGATTACATACTTACAAGGGACCCTACCTACTATCTATTCTGACCTAACCTAGTACTTTTTAACCTTTTTTTTCATCTTTGCTTTCTCCTTCAACCCCAAAAAATATCTAACCTGAGTATTTCTTTCTTCTCCCCCTCCCATCCTTCAAACTTGACCCTTATAAAATTCAAACCCCTAGCTCCACAGCTTTCTCCCACATTGCCCTGACTATCCTCTTCGCCGATTCTGGTTGAGAAATACCACAGTAGCCCTTATGAACGGGCGCTCGTCAGTCTTCACATCACAGGTACGTCTTGCCATTGATTGCCCACTTGGTTTTGAAGGGGGGAGGGGGTTTCATGGTGGATAACCTCACAATGCCTGATGCCATTGGGGAGCAATCGCCCCTCGCATTGGTAGTCAATTGGTGGCATCAATTACTCTGGAACCACCATGTGTGCTCTCTGCTCCGTATCAATCTCTGCCTTTTCGTGCAAACCGTCTCCCTAGTACCTATAGCCCTCTGCTAACACTTCATTCTATAGGATTATATCTCTGGTCCGTCTTGCTATTCCCAAACCCCCAGAACGTGACTCATCGCTCTAGGAATTACTAACATCAAGACCAGACCACTTGTGGCGGGCTCTCTCCGCTTAGGAGGCCATTGACTAACCCTACAAACCTCACTTGATTACTTTTACAACTTTCCATGTTCTCCCGATTGGCGTCCCGGGCCACCAAGCCCGCAGCCTTTGCTGCTGCTGGGCTCAAGCCCCAGGCACGACCCCTTTCCACCACCGCCTACCTGGCCTCCAAAGCTACCCAGGGTAGCAAGGGCAGACAGATGCCCAGGGCCATCTCTCGAGCTACCGCCCCTGTTTCGGGCATTGATGCCACCCTGACTATCCGGGTAAGCTATGATTAGGTTTATTGGTGTTTTCCCCATCCACCCCTGCTAACTGGAGTTCGAAGGATGGCCCTGTGTTCCACGGCACAGCTTTCGGTGCCAACTCGAACATCTCGGGCGAGGCCGTCTTTACCACCTCCCTTGTCGGCTATCCCGAGTCTATGACCGACCCTTCATACCGTGGCCAGATTCTGGTCTTCACTCAGCCGTTGATTGGAAACTACGGTGTCCCCTCTTCTAAGCGTGACGAGTGGAATCTGTTGAGATATTTCGAATCCCCTCATATTCAGTGTGCTGGTATCGTCGTAGCCGATGTGGCCGAACAGTACAGCCACTGGACAGCCGTGGAGAGTTTGGGTGCTTGGTGCGCCCGGGAGGGTATCCCTGCCATTTCCGGTGTTGATACACGTGCTATTGTCACCTATCTCCGAGAACAGGGATCTTCCCTTGCTAGGATCTCAGTTGGAGATGAGTACGACGCGGACGAAGATGAGAGTTTCGTCGACCCTGGCCAAATCAACCTCGTCAAGAGAGTCAGCACCAAGGCCCCATTTGTTGTTGAAGCCCATAACCCCAAATTCCACATCGCCCTGATCGACTGTGGTGTTAAGGAGAATATTCTCCGGAGCTTGGTGAGCCGTGGTGCTAGCGTGACTGTGTTCCCCTATGATTTCAAGATTCAGAAGGTAGCGGACAACTACGATGGAGTTTTCATCTCCAACGGCCCCGGTGACCCCACCCATTGCCAGGACACCGTTCACAACCTTAGGGTCCTGATGGAGACTTCTCAGGTGCCTATTATGGGTATCTGTCTAGGCCATCAGCTTCTTGCGTTATCCGCGGGAGCACGAACTATCAAGCTTAAGTACGGTAACCGTGCTCACAACATCCCCGCACTCGATATCACTACCGGCCAATGTCATATCACCAGCCAGAACCATGGTTACGCCGTTGACTCCAGCACTCTCCCCAGCGACTGGAAGGAGTACTTCGTCAACTTGAATGACGGTAGCAATGAGGGTATGCGCCACACCACTCGGCCTATTTTCTCCACACAGTTCCACCCCGAAGCCCGCGGTGGCCCGATGGACAGCGCATACCTCTTTGACAAGTATATCGAGGATGTCGCAGCCTTCAAGGCTTGCCAGGCGGTATACAAAGACAACCGTCCTTCCCAGTTCATGCTTGATATCCTCAGCAAGGAGCGTGTTGGCGTACAGCCCGAGCTTCTGGCTAGTGCTGCTTAAATTCGGGTTTTGGCCAGACACTGGTCTTTTTGTTCATTCCTATGGTCTGTTAGTCTTTTGATGGATGGATGGGCAGTTAGTGGTCGAAGAGGGTCACAGGTTTTGGCGTCAACTGCAATTACTGTTCTTATCTATGCCTAGGTGAAATTGAACTCTGAATGGGATCATATTTCTGATACTAAAAGATAGCAATATCGATATCTCGATACCGTGAGATAAGTAATTCCTAGCCACATATAACTTGTAAAACTTCTCGGGAGGTAGGGAAACACTTATGAAAATAGTAGTCAAAAGAGTTGTGATATTAAAGTGAGGTCAATCTTCCATCCTATTTTAGACTGAGATGGAATGACATCAAAGCTACGAAAGCAGTTTCTAGAAATAGGAGCTTGTTTCCTTCCATCCGAACCTTTGGCCCTGTCTCATCCCCCCCCCCCCTGGGCTCTAAAAATCAAACCAAGCACAGTGAAGTAAGTATGTGTGCGTGTTAAAAAAAAAAAAAAAAAAAAATTTAAAATAAAATAAAATAAAATAAAATAAAATAAAATAAAATAAAATAAAATAAAATAAAATAAAATAAAATAAAATAAAATAAAATAAAATAAAA
>MU394175.1:0-41220 GCA_022578605.1 Camillea tinctor
CGCTCCTGCGGTCCGCCTTCGTGACGCCGCGCATCAGCGCGCAATCCACGTCCCCATCCCAACCGCTTACCTCCACCATCGAAGGCAAACCCCCCGCCCCCCCCCCCCCCCCCCCCCCCCCGCCCCCGCCCCCCCCCCCCCCCCCCAGGGGTGACATATGTCTTATATTGTCCGCTTACTTACCCAGTGGGACCACATGACTTGAAGAGCCGACCATAGCAAAACCGCACTCAGCATGAAGGGGGCTTTTTTGGTACCGGTGACACGTACGGACACCTCACTTGCGACTCCGCCCAAGATAGCGGCTAGGCTGTTGACGGTGCTCGTGGTGGCATACGTTCTGGACAGATCACACCCGAACTTGACGAGCTTGCGCTCACGGAAGTTGGTCACCATCCAGCTGTCGAAGACACTGAAAAGGATGCTCGTGCTGATTCCGCCAAGGACACGACCGAGGAACAGTAGAGGGACAGAAGGAATGATGGTGAAGATGCAGGACAGCGCATACAATAAGCAATAGATCAGGCAGAGCAGCCGACGACCGTGCCGGTCTGACAGGGCGCCAACAAAGTACCCACTGAGTGCGCTGGACATGAAGCCGGTGGTGAAGAGACTAGACACCAAGCCAGCGGAGAGCCCGTGCTCGTCCCTGTAGAGGGAATACAGATATGGACCCTATATTGCGCCAGCGGTCAGCCGCCCATCCACTTATAGGCATACAATACGTGCATGAGGGTATACTTGCTTGGACCCAGTCAGCCGCCATAGCTAGAAAATAGGCCAAATACCAGAACCTCTCGGGGTGTTTGTCATTGCGCGGGAGCTTTTTCTGCACCTCGGCTTTCTGCTCAAGCTCTTTTCGTCTCGTGGGCTGCGAGGCAAGCAAGCCCAAGCAGAGAACGACGAGCGCGTAGAAACTAGTCTGGTAGTAATCCATAGCAACAACGATGAGAGGCGAGGGATATATAACTAGTATGTAATAGCAACGACAGTTGATGTAATAATATGCTAGTCAATGACGAGAGGATGCATTCACTTAGGTTAGGTAGGTAGGTAAATAGAGAAATATAACCTGCTCAGTATATATAACCCGGATGAGAGAGCTTTTTAGATTACATTTATAGACAACAAGACCAAATTCCGGGCCCAGCTTGTATCAACGATGCAGACTGCCTATGACCACATTTGAGTCGAGACGACAAACGAAACAATGTTAATTGACACTTGTCGTTTACAATTACCCGGACGCTGCCCCCAGGGTTCGAGCGTCGTTTTGCTGCGACGGAACATGTTCGAAGATCACCCCCTTCATGCGACGATATTTACCAGGAATCTTGGATTGGATCTACATACAATACAACAGGCACCGCCTTATCTATCTACCTAGATGGTGATAACATGAGGTGAAGGGTAGTTCAGTTGAGTGATTTATATTTATCCTAATGTCTAAACGAAGTGACAAGTATATAAGTAAATATATCTATACATTTGTTATTTAGGAACATGTTTAGATTTGGGTATCCATGGGCAGATCAAGTAATGCCAATATATTCCGAATATGTTAGTGCAATCAAGTGGGTTTTCGGGGACTTGCCTGCTACATTGCTTCATAGCAAATTCAGGTTTGACGACGATCAAAGAAAAGAAAAGCTGACACGACATGTTAGGTATCAATGTAGAATAGGCAATTTGGGTAGGCGTTATTAGAGAGTATGTGAAGCTATTCGATCGGCAAGAGATGAATAGGATCCATTAGGTTAGGTACCTAGGTATATATATATATATATAGGTATATACCTAGTATATAGGTATCTATTCTTTTCGTCTTGTTATTATTATTATTATTCTTTTTCTAAGAGAGACGCGATGTCCGCCAGGCAAACAGCTATATGCTAGGTACATAACCTATGTAGCTCATCTGAACCTATAGACAGGTGTATATGGAAATTGTATTTCGTATATTTCTAATCCTATTAACGTTGAGTTTGGAGAAGAAAGAAAAAAAGAGACTTTGGAACTAGAGTGAAAATCGGACGAAAAGCGTTTGAGTGGCTGAAATGGAAGGATTTAAGCCGAACTAGGTCAAGTGTCTGGGGTCTTGGGTCTTAGCTTCGCTGTAATTCGGACCGGCGGGGCTACTCCAGTTTCCATCCATCGGGTTTGTGGGTGGGCTAGTAAGTAGTACTTTAGCTACTTATTAGGTAGTGTAGAGTGTATTCCGTAGTGTATGTACAGAAAAAAATGCCAAACTTAACTAACCTAACCTAGGGCCAATCAGAAGCTTGGGATTGCGATTCACCGCTAGAATTTGCATGTGCCTTAGGTGTCCGTTAAAAAAAAAAAGAACCCTCCAAAGGATAACTTAGTTGTACACTGCAAACTGCCTTATCGCATCTAAAAAGCAGCCTACCAATCCCAACACTCAGCACATACCTTACATATACATGCATACCTGCATACATACACATACACATACACATACACATACGCATACACATAACCTACACTTAACCTACATACTTTATATTGGGTTTATATGCACATGGTGGATGAACTATAATATGCAGTGTAGGGTAGGTAGGTAGTACGTTTCCGATCTACATAACAAGCTACGTCAGTACAAACCGAGAACCCCATGATTATCATATTTATGATTTAAGGTACCTTCAATACCTTCAATATCATCAAACATCGTAGCTTCACAAGAAGGCAACAAGAAATGAGAAAATCGGACTTGAACAAAGAAAAAAAAAAGACAAACTTCAAATTTCCTATATAGATTCCTAATACCTAATAGGTTATTGGCTATCGATATCTACTTTGTGTACCTACAAGGTACTGACCTATACCTGCTAACTCACTACCTAAAAACTAGGTTAGGTCAAGTTAGTTCATGCCCGTTACTCATTTGAGTCGGGTCCACGATCCGATCGTCGGCTCGGGTAAGAGGGAAAACAAAGCAAAGCAAAGCAAAGCAGAAAAAAAAATAAGGAGCAAGAGAAAAAGCAAGCAAGCAATCAACTGTCTTTCTTATTATCAGTATTAGTATATTATTATTATACTTTTTTCAAGGAAGTTAGTAAGTAACAAATCTTTTATCTTTTATCTTTTTTTTCTTTTTACTTTTTACTTTTATATTTTCTTCTTTTCCTCTTCTCCTCTAACTTTGAAAAGGTACCTAAGAAGGTTATTATTAAAATAGCCCATTTTCTTCTTTTTACAGCTAACCTTGAACGTCGTATCTAAGGTTAGTGGGACTTCTTCTTCTACCTTGTTTCCCTCCTTTCTCTCCTCTCTCCCTCTCCTCTCATCTCCATTTCCTTACTCTCTTCCTCCCAATCGGTAACCAAGGTTGGGTACATGACAAATTCTGTTACCTCAGTCAGGTATTCTCATCATTTTTTTCTTCTTATTATTACCTATTATTACCAAAAAGTGGCTTATGTAGCCTGCATTGCATATGCTGCAGGTTTCACATCTACATTGTCTTTTCCCAGCGAACTTACATAGCCCAAGTATGTACCTCCGTACGAACGCGTCCGTGTCTGCCCTACGGGCTTGACATCAGAGACACATCAGAAGCCATTCCCCATACTTGATTAGCGTTGAAAAAAAAAGAGAGAGAGAAAAAGAGAGAAAGAGAGGAAGAAAGAAAGACGAAGAATAAGAACAAGAAGTTGGAAGAAAAGAGTAGAAGAGCTCACTTTTATTTTCTTTTTCTTTTTCTAGTATAGCTATAACCTAGTAGAAAAGGGAACCGAGAGACATTCAATACGCCTTCAAGTCAGGGGAGGAGGGTAAAGAGGAATCTGAATCCATCCGCCCAGTCATTCATTCATTTACTCAACCATCTATCCATCAACCAACCGAATCGACAAAATAACGAACCAAACCCAACCAAAGCAAACGAACGAACCGACTATCCGACCAATCCCTCTAGACGGATATCGCCGATAATAAGCTTTTTGTCTCGTGTTGTCTTTTCTTTTGTGTTGTGTATCTTACAATACATAAGACATACCAACCAAACTAAAGCATCGAAAAAAAGCAAAGAGAAGAGAAAGCAATAAGAAAAAAAAGAAAGACAAGGGAAGGAAAGGAAAGGAAATATATTACAGGTCTTACGGTTACGTCGTACAGTTACGCTGTACGGTAACAGTTACGGTTTTAAGGTCACTCCCGAACGCCTATTACGCCTGCGTCTACGCCTTGCTCCCTTCCCCCCCTCACTCTCCCCCAATTCTACCGTCCCCTTATAACCTATAATAAATACCTTTAGCTTAGCTAGGTATTTAAAAAAAAAAGCAACCATGGCCAAGGATAGGGACAGCGATAATTCCTCTTCAAGTGCCCAATCAAAACGCCCGACAGCACCCAGACATAATAGCGATTCTCAAGTCGGCGATCACACATCCCACCAACAACAATCACAACAACAACAACACCGAACCAAACCCCAGAAGCATGTTGTAGGAGGCGCCGGACGCTTTCATGGTCGTGTCGCATCTTCCAAAGCCCTGCACAATAAAGCTCACGGTCAATCCTCCACCAAGCTAAATCGCCGATTGGCCTCGCCTTCTCCTGAGCGCCCGTCCATCAACCGCCGCAACACGTCGGAGCTGAAACTGTCCCACGATTCCTCCAACCTCGCCGTCAAGCGCAATCGTTCCCAGGTCGAGATAGGCAAGCGCGCCAAGTCCACCACCAACATAAAACGGTCATCTTCTCACAAGGACATCGCCAAGTTGAAGGGTGCGAAGGGTCAGGTGCATTTCGATCTCGGCAACGACGGCCACGAGGACGAGTGGGTCGATGCCAGCGGTTCTGCCTCTCCTTATATGTCTAGGCGCGGATCCGTCATCGGTACCGGCCATAAAGATCGTACCCCTTCCAACGAGAGTAGCTCGCGGCCGCATACCCCCCCTTCCAGCCATCTACCGACCGGCCAGCGAAACCCTGGTCCCTCGCCCAACCGCCAGACGGCTCAGCACAACAACTACATAACATCTAGGCTATTGCAGCGCACCCCTTCTCATAGTATTCCGCCCACCATGACCGTCGAGACCGCTACTGCGTCCGTGCCCCCCCATGCCGGCTCTCCCGAGTCCCAGACGAGCCGCGGACCCCCGAGTCTCTACGGCACCCCTAAGACTGCTACTTTCGTCGGCAGCGGCGGGGACGAGGTTTCCTCTCGTTTTGTCA
Source organism: Camillea tinctor (assembly GCA_022578605.1). Classification (NCBI taxonomy): domain Eukaryota; kingdom Fungi; phylum Ascomycota; class Sordariomycetes; order Xylariales; family Graphostromataceae; genus Camillea; species Camillea tinctor. The sequence goes on from MU394175.1 coordinate 5,203, forward strand.
ACGGGTCCGGCTCTGGCCCTGGGTCAGGCGCCACCGGCGAAACCGCCCCTATCTACACCCAGACCCGGTCTCTTGCGCGGCGCGAGGGTGTGCGACGACCGCAATCGCTAAGCAACCTGAACCAAGACCACCCGGGCCGCGACCCTCGAGCATCGTCAAGCGACGACGAGGACGATAGCGCTCTAGCCCCACGCACCAGGCGACCGGGCCTTCGCGTGACGCCCGCCGAGCAGTCGCGTACCCAGCAGAAACTCAACTTGCAACGCGCGAGCTCCACCATTGAGCCCACCCAGGTCGGAGGCGGCGTCGGTGTGGTAGGTGCGAGCCCTCTCGTGGGTGGAACCGACTATGACAACCGTGACCCGCGCGTCGGCAAGCTCCTCGAGCGCACGGGTATGGAGTACCTCGTGGTGCGCCGGTACCAGAACCCCATCGCCCGCTCCATCGCCCGTCTGTCTCACCTCCCCGATGCCCACAAGAATCAGCGCATACCTCCCAAGCAGAACGGCCTCAACGGCAACGGTGCTGCCCACGGTAAGAAGTCGTCCGACGGCGGCTTTCGCCTGAGCCAGAGCCTCGTCGAAACTACTACTACTACTACGAGGTCCTCCCGCCCCACCACCCCCCGGAGAACGACGTCCATACGTACTAACGGTGCCAACTCGAGCTTCGAGGCCGAAGACGACCAACACCACCACCCCCGCATGAGTGGCTCGAGCTTTGTGGACGGCATGGACGAGGGCGTTGCCGCCCTGCTGAGGAACTTGTGGGATAAGAATATGGATCTTTGCGCTAGCCAAGAATGAATGCATCGCAGTCTTATTTTTTTTCCCCAACTACCTTTCATGTCCCTTTCGTTTCATTAGGGTGGAAATGTTCGGTCTTTGGTGTTTCACGGGGGATTTCTTTCCTTTTTTTTCTTTCTTTTTTCTCTTTTTTTTTTTTTACCGGAAATGGGAATAGGAATTAAGGCATAGCTAAGGGACGGGGAATGGCGATGGGTATAGGAAAGCATATTTATCTTTTTATTTATCTTTTTCTTTCCCTTTTTTTTTAGCCTCGTCTTATTCTCTCTTAAGCAGGCTAAGGGTTTGCGTTTTTTTTTCGTCGTTGCGTTTCGGAACACGGCACATACATACTTGCACGCATTACTACATATTTGGCTATTTTACATACAGGCAGACATGTTCATGTTATTATGATGGGAGCGGCTCGGCCGTCATCGAGTTTATCGGACACAACAGCAGAGAGGAAGAACTAAAGATTATTTTTATGTCATTACCTCCGTACGTATGTCCCCTTCATACGCTAAGAGTGGAAGAAAGAAGGGTGAGGTAATTCAACGTAGATTTGGTAGAATAGTAGCTGGCTATCTATCTATGTTGGATTGCCTAGTCGACGTCCAAGCTCAATAGATTGGGTAGCCTAAGCAGCCGATGGTGAATTTTATGGTTATTATTATTATAATGAAATACCGTGATGTAGTAAGTAAGCCAGGCTTGTAAAGGAAACAGGAAAGCCGTTGAGTATTCAAGGCACGTTGATACTATGATTATGATCCAGACTCGAGCTTTTTGTTTCCTTTTTCCCCATGATTTTTCCTCTCTCCCCCTTTTCCTCTTTCTCTTTTCTAAAGATATAGTGCTGCAAGTTGAAGGTCTTCGTTACTCACTCACTTAGATAGGGGGAAGGAACAGAGAGATAGCAGGATGGGAACGATATGATGGGGTAAGCTAGGGCGTGGAGGATGAGTCTGTAGGATTAAATGGTAAAGGAAAATAGCAAAAGCGAGGAGAGAGTTGAAGAGCCCCTCCTTTTAGTGGAGGCGTTGGATCACCGACTAGAGAGGTTAAAGAGAGGGGAGTCGGCAAAGGAGAATAAGTATCCCTGAAAAGCGGAAGGATTAAGATGTACATGCACGAACTATAAGGGATATTATGAGAAGATCCTAGCCTAGAGGAGTTCTGTGATATGTTGAAAGCCTTGCTATATATGCAAGTATGTATAGTCGAGGGATCTCTTTACACTACGGCAATGAACTGGCAGAGATACCACCAAACAGGCTCTCTTCTATAGCGGTGTACCCGGTGCTACTTCATCTTACTTGAGACCAAGAGTTGACCAACTGGTGTAAGGCAAGGCTCTCGAGAGTTTTTCTAGTCATGCGAGGGTGTACATATGAAAATAGACTGTCTGTACTACCAGATAATATTAAATTAAACTGAAGAGATAACTGTACGGGCATATCTGAAGGGCACTGTGAGCTCATGTTGTAGATGGCGAAGTTGCTTGCTTGCTGAAGTTCTAGAGAAAAGGTATCATTAGGATCTAGTTAGATATTGATTATACAAGCATCAAAAATGCTAGACATGGGGCTTTTTCCCTTTTGAATCCCGTCCCCACCGACGATCGATGCCTTTATTACAGTTTCCATCATTATCGACTTAGTATTGCGCACATCACTTCGCGCTTTTCAGGGCTCATGCATTAGTCGCTCTGTATGGGACTACTTCACACGTGCTCGGCTTCTATGTTGATATTAGCTAGCTTCCGCTTAGATTAGGTAGCGCCTATAAGATACCTTACCTGAGTTTAACGCTATGTGGCAATGTGCAGATATAATTTTCAGACATCTTGTCTACGGGTTGAGACTATAGCAGAATGACCTCGAAGAAATGGCATGATCATGACAAAACTCGGTAAATATAATGAATGTGGCCTGATCCAGGCGAGAAGATAGAGATAGAGTTATAGTAGGTAGGCATCTTAAATCTCGGACCGTGCCGTGCGGGCCGGCTGCTGTGGCGGAAGACTAAACACCACCCAGGTTGTCTTATAGCGTCATGTTAAAGAAAAGACGGTGATGGTATCGGCTTAGAAGATCGGTCCTAACCTCTTTTTGCAGCGCGCCTGCTGTAGCCAGCACTGATCAGCGTCATCATTCGCCAGCCGAGTGGGTTCTTCAAGGGGAATCATCCGGTCCCATGCTTCTCGTTTGGACCAGAACCCCTCCTCCCCTTCAATGACCGGTCTCCAGCTGAGGACTCTTTTCGGCAACGCGGGGAAGAAGCAAAGAAGCAAGGAAGCAATAACATATACGCATAATCATTTACTGCAATGCAACCAACAAACCAATACCGATGAGCCCAGCGTTACACTAACTATCGGGAACCTCTAGCTCTATAAGCCTCACTATCATCGTGCATGGGTGGGCTGTTTGCCAATATAAAAGGGGCATTATACGTCCTTTCTCTCTCTCTGCTCTCGTTTCATCGCCTACCTAGACTGCATACGAGATCCTGGTGTCAGGTTCGAAAGAGACCAAGTTTCTTAGCGAGAAAGAGGAGAGGGAAGAAAAGAAAAAGGACTGAGTAACTAGGCTTCATCACCAGTTAATCATATATATTCATTGCTCGGTTCTTTGTCGTCGTTCTATCTTCACTACGAGCCACGTTTTCATTCCACCATTCATCATTACCATTATCATCATGGCGGCCCCCCACGTGTTAGGCTTTGACCAATTCGCGCGGCTCACGGAGGAATTCTCCTTCGACAATCTGGAGCTGCTCATCCCTGCCGCGATCACCTTCATCATCGGCTACCTCCAGTACTACTACGTGATCCGCCTGACGCTGAGCGAGGGCAAAGGCCCCATGCCCCTCTGGATGCACAGCTTCTACCTGGCCCACGACTCGGCCTGGGCCTACATCCTGGCCTCCGCCGCCCCGCAGTACGGGAACCACTGGTTCCTCCGCTGCGCGTCCACCGCGCTGCTCGTGTTCAGCTCGCTGGAGATCTTCACCATCCACCGGGCGCTGACGCGGGACCGGGCCGCGACCTTCGGCCCGCTGCTCAACCGCGCCGCGCCGCCGCTAGGCCCCGCCCTCGCCTACACCGCGGCCTCGCAGGCGGCCATGTACGCCGTCGTGCACCTCGGGCTCCAGCTCATGGGCCCCGACTGCCTGATGCAGTGGTTCAGCCTGACCAACGTGGTCATCGTGCTGGGGCCGACGCACGAGTACCTCGCCCGGGGCTCGCGCGACGGCCTGTCCCTCGGCTTGTGCGTCGTCAACGTCTTCTGCGCCGTCTTCACCTTCGCCCCCTTCGGCATGTGGGCCGTCGCCGTGCCTGAGCTCTTCGCCCAGCCCGCGTACTACGCCGTCGGCGCCGTGATGCTGCCTTACTCGCTGTGGATGCTCTGGGTCGTCGCGCAGTACCCGCCCAAGCAGCAGAAGAAGGGCGGGCCCGCGCCGATCTGGTAAGTGGTGGATACGAAGGGTGCGTGAGGAGTTTGAACAGTCAATAAATGACTCCGGCGTTGAGACGGTTACCGCAATGTGACCTATTACTTGTAGGCGAACAAATGCTTTGGAGAAAAGGGGATACAAGAAGAAGAGGGGAAGATTGTCACACTCGATGTAGCTATTGGGTTTATTGGTTAATCACAAGTCATTTGTGATAATTGTTTCCGCCCCCTTTTCATGATAGACATTGAGCACATGAAACGACATTCCCTAGGCATGAAATCATATATATCATGACTGATGACTAGAGGCAATGCTCCAAATTAACGAATATAACGTATCAAGACACTTTTATGATAATGAAACGACCGTCTTTAGATGTACCTAAAGCAAAACATCATACCTGGGTTGAATATGATACATCCAAATGTAGTTTGTATGACATGCCCCGTGACAGCAAGGCTAATATCTACAATCATTTATAAATGGAGATGAACATTCCTGTAGTCGGCCTTGAGAGTCGGCTGTTGTTGTATTTAATATAATTTCATGCTATACACCCTAACCTAGATTGTTTACATCATTGTAAAGCAGCCCGAGAGCTCGAAACATGGAGCACGGCGGCGGCCGTATGATTACACGTACATACGAGGGCTTCAACAGTGTATACCTACTATATTCCTTGATCATCAGATAGAAACATCAACTTCATTTTGCCTTGTATAGGTGGGCATCGCGAAAAGAGCCCCAAGTGTCTACTTTTCATACCGTCCACCCAATTCTCCAGCTTGAGTCATCCCAACCCAGTCTTGAATTTTATCTCCTGCTCGTTTACGGCGCTCTACAGTTCTTCCTTAGAATAACCTGAGACAGTATGTATACGATATGTGACATACTTCTTAGTAATACGGGGGATCATTCCTCGACCTGTTACATCAACGTCTAATAAGGCACGTGTCCAAGAACATCGCTGACGGTTGGTTCGTGATGCCCAAGTTCCCGGTGTTATCCGTCACGTTATATATGAACCTACCTGGGATCCCGGATAGGGAGAGTCTTATGTTTCGTCGTGCGCGACTCGGTTTGCGTGATGTCCATGACGGGCAAGTTACGATATTGTTTGTTGATTAGCTAGTGGCAAGGTCACCTATTGATCAAGCTGGGCTCCGAAGATTTCGTTAAGGGGGAATAATGAGAACAAAGACTTAGAAGTATCTGGTCTTCATTTTGTCTGTCCTTTATACACAAAGTGTCATCTTCGCTGCACCATCATAATCTATCAGTAAACATACCACAGAGTTCAATTTTCAACGGCGCCTTGACGTGGGCTTCCAAATGGTCCGTGTAAGCGGAGCAAAATAATAATTAGCAGCGTGTTCTAGCTATCAACGGCGAGGAACGGGGCTATCAGAAACATTGTACCGGATCATAAGGAACAAATGAACTATAATCATGTGCATATAACGATACCGTAAAGCAATTAGGTATAGGTGCTAGTCTCCTACGTGATAACGTCGCGATTGCATAAGTCCTTGCTAGGTTCCTCGTGAAAGTGGCCATCTATCAGCTAGAACAAGTTGAATTTGTTATGGTCCGCTTTTGGCATGCAGAGAGGTTATCGGGACAGGTAAGTCGTGTGAGTCGAAGGTATCGGATAGAGATGACACAATGTTGCGTTGATAAGAGAAGCTCGTCGTGGTGTCAACAGAGAGAACCTCTGCCTCGGATCTCCCTGGGGCAGGTTGAGCTATGTTACTAGAATGCTTTCAAATGGATTGGTTGCTCGGCCTGTCCCTTTCCACCTTTTAGAAGCTAGTGCTGAGCAAGGCCTGGTAGAAGTAGCATATAGAATAGATGACATTCATCTATCGAGATGCTTCCCGGCTTGGGGACTAGGGACGGTGTGCTCAGTGGCCCTAGTGCTGCTGGGTTTGCGAACTATTCTAGAGACAAATCTGTCCTAAATCTGTTTACTTATTGAGAGCGAGGATGAGGGACATAGGAGGTAGGAGTAAAGCAAACGCACTGGTGTCTCTCACAGACTCAATTGTCCAGCCACAAATAACTGAGACTTGATAACTTCAACCCAGTCAGTCATCGCTCCGACCCGTGGATGTGCGAAGCGGTTGGTGTTTGAATGTTTGACAAGAGCTTAACTTGACGAAACTTACATGGTCTCCCGTTCTTGCCAACTTGTGAGATGCTCAAATAGATTTCTGTGTCCCTCTCTGTTGATACATGGTGTAACGGCTTGTTTAGATAATCTGGCATTTTGAGATTTCCCAGAATATGCCAATCATCTCCTGTCAACACCGTCTTCCCTCGTATGGTCAAACACTTACAAGCCCCGAGGATAGCAAAACCAAGGGCTGTCTCGAAGATAGAAGAGAAACTGGTATCGTAACACCCCTTGAACCAAGGCTCTAGTCCGCAAAGATGGGATATAGAGGCGCCAGCATCTTGGCTGCCGAATATGGTAAATATTGGAGGCCTACCATAGGATTGATTTATCATTTGACACTCGATTGTCTTCGAGTTTAGCGCTGTCTGATTAGTAGGTCGTATTTTCTGCTTGGGAAGCTTCCAAAGAGTACGTATTACACGAAGTTGAGGTTAATAGTAGAATATTACTTCAACAACGGTCGGATGGTGGTATTGTGCTATGCTTCAAAAGGTCATTTATGAACAAATATGAAACAATCGTCATTTGTAGGGCTACTCACACCCTAAGACCCCGGTTTAATCTTTGGTTGGGTGTTCGTATCATCCCGGAGTACCATTTGCCATTTACCTCATAGTAATTAAACTGTTCGACCTAAATGTGAAATTAAACGATCCATATCTGTAGCCCATGTTCGCGTTATGCGGCTTCTTTGGGGTTTACGGTAATATATGTGCATAGTATTGGCCGGTAGTTGCACATTATTAACTCAGAGCTGGCGCAGCCTCAGGAGTCCACCTATCGTCTTGGTGGTATCGACGGGTGCCGTAGGCTCCTGAGCTCCGAAGACTCGTGGACTTCAAGGAACCCGATCTCCAGTCCTTCCACATGAAGAAGGATAAACTGCACGACGGCATTTTGTTTATCCGTCCCCACGCAAAGCGACATATTGACCAGACCACATAGTTCGGTACTAATCGTCGTATTTCGCCAACAACATTTAGCTCCTGATTAGGGGCTGGCGAACCCCTGCGGGCGAAGCACCAACGGCATTTGCCCTACACGAGCGGGTTCAAACCGGCATGCCAATAACTGAGTTGTCTCTGCCCTTAATTTCTCCTATATCAGATGCGACAGCGCAGAGACAACTCTCCCGGCGAATTGCTCCCCGATTGCCTAGCCTTGTTCACGCAGACTGAGTGAAGTCTGGGGATAAAGTCTGGGGATAAAGTCTGGGGATATAGGCGGTCAACGACTTGCGCCTTGTTTCCCTATACGAGTTAATAAGAAGATAATATTGGCAAACCAGTACTTAGACCACCAGACACGGCTGTGCCGGCATTTGTAAAAGCGGCTGCCAATTCCAATGCCATCATTTTCCTAGATGATAATATCAAAATAGCATACAAGTAGGAATTGAGTTTCATGTGAAGTAGACAAATGTAGCTTAAGTCAGTTTGGTAAGATAAGGTTGAGGAGCGAAAACGACGTGTATCGTAGCTTTTCGTGGCTTTGCTCGTACGGGGGGCTAGTGGAGGTCTATAATAGGCTACTTGTTATAAGCCTGCTGCCGCAGTCACAGTCAGAATTTGGTTGATATCGAAGGAATGTTATGTGCTGGCAGCAGAGGAGCAACGTAGCAATAGGAGACCAAAGGAGACCAACAGTAGATTAGCTAGACGAGCTAGTATAGTAATAGTATAGAAATTATAGGGCGGGGAGAGTATGGGAGAAATAAAGAATCATAGAATTATCACCACAGTAGAGCACTAACCAATGTACACCAAATACACCATGCCATGGTAAAAATAAAAATAGGTACCAACTTACATCATAAGGTGTTCGAGTGGAGGAGAGCGGAGTTGAGTCGGCAATTCGAAGGTAGAACCGATTCTAGATGAAAATTACGGTGAGACGTCGTTTGAATCGATCTAGTTGAGTGTGCTCACCATCACAATCACCACCATCACCTGACCTCCGGGGGTAGGTTGGTTAAGGGTTCATGGTTCACGAGAGACGAGACAAAGACTTCAAAGGCAAATGACGTTAGTAGTGATGATTACGAAGAGACTTGAGACCTGGCATCGATAATGATCATGAGAACATTAGGTTACCTAGGTAAGATTATACGTATGGTGTGTAGGTTGAAAGAAGGGGTGACATTGGTTTACGAGGTGTTAATTCGTAGCGTGATTTATCCTGTGATATGTTAAATTTAGATAAGGTTGGAATCATAACTAAATTTTTGGTGTTTTTCTTTTTTCTTTTTTTTTTTCTTTTCTCATCGGGTCGTCCGATCCTATACGGAATGGTATTGCGCTAACGATGAAAGGGGGAAAAAAGAGGCAAAAACAAATAAATGTATGTACATAACTTACAGAATATGAAGGCATCCCGGGGTTATGCGAGACACCCTATTACTACCACCCTGCGTAGGACACCAGTAGACCAATAGTCTAGTAGAAAAGGGAGTATCCTTCCATAAATGGTAGTATTTTTGGCACATATTCCTTGGCGCGGGGCGACCTGAATAAGACCTGAACGGAGTCTGTTAGCGGGTACGGAGTATATGGGACCTGAAAGCGAGCCTGGGTAAGGTAGGGAGGGACAAGTGGCCTAGGGGGGGGGTACATAACTGAGTGCTGACCCTTCCCCCCACCTGGGTACCTAGAGGCAGCCTAAGGTGGCTAGAGAGTGGCACTGCCACTATCATCGGTTCGCTGGTAGATCAGGCTAAGAAGACTTATGACCCTTGAATACGAAATCTCACTCTCTTTTATCCCCATACCAAAAATTCAATAGTGTACCATGGTTCGTGATTTACACATAGCGCGCACCTTTTTGCTTGGAAATCTCGGCGACCGATGATTAATGCCATAATGAGTCACGGAATCTCTTGACGAGAATACTTTTTTTTGGTCATCGTATTGTGAGGTTGTGTTCTCTTGGAAGAGTCTGTGAGACTCGGCTGCATCAACTCGTGTCCGATGCCGGTTGGCACAGAAATGTCTCAATTCAATTACGTAGCTGCGTACGTGAAGAGGGAGCCTTTTGCGCCATCGGTTGAGTTAATGTGGCGTTGCTATAGAAGAAGGGAAAGCAAGCGGGAAGAACAAGAAGAAAAGAAAAGAACAAAGAAAGAAAAACAAGAAAAGCCACGGACATAATGAGGGGTTCGGAGAGAGAGGGAGAATATGATAGGATGGGATGGGATGTGATGGTGTTGGGAGTTTCAACTTAGAAACAGGAATCCTGCACTAACGATCTGATAGGATAAGTGCATGATCTTGGAACGCCTTTGTTGAATTGTGCTTAGAGCTGGGCTGTTTCGGATTCCATGTTCAGACAACTGCATTGTTCCAAGAGCTAATAAGGGATTTCCGTCCGCTATCCTGTCCTGTCCTTGTAGCTAACTAACTCCGTTGGCATCTACAAGTACAACACTATAGGTCAGGTCAAGTCAATTAAGAAACTTGGGCAACCGTACACAAAGAAAACTCAATTTACATGGTGCTTTTGAATGATTGGTTGGTCAGTTGGTCAGTTAGCGAAGGCGCAGCCACACCTTATACGATTATGGATGTTATGCATGAGGTTCTTTTTTTTTCTTCTTTTTTTTTCTTCCTTCCTTCCTTCTTTTTTTCTTCTGTGCCTGGACCTAACAGTTAAGGTCAAATCCAAGTCGAGTCGGTCAACTAACTAAGCAGCTGTACCCCCGCTCTTCTTACCCAACCGAAAGACCCCTATTTTAGGATGGGCTTTTGATAGGTTGACGCTGGTAAGGCTTGTGCTTTACGGATCTGTATAGGGCAGTCGCCCCGTTGCCCGTGTCGATTGGCTTCGACCCTCGATGCTGTCAAACACTACTCGACAATCTGAAGGTCTGCCGAGATTCTTGGCAACTCCTGAAAAGAATGTGGTCAATTCCGAGTTTGGACTTATTTTTCCATCGCGGATACTGGATCCAGTCTATACCACATCATAGGTTAATTTTCCCTTCCTTTGTTTCTTCTTGGTACTTACCCTACCTTACGTAAGGCGACTTATTCTTTTTCCTTAGCGTACCAATTGTCCACTGCTCCTGTGTCACTTTGAAAATGGACACACGACGTATCTAGGTACCTAATCGGGGCAAGTCTATCGATACCTAAGCACTTGGCTTGTTTACTTCGTGTACAGTAAATATTTACACACTCACACACGTATTTGTATGTATTTGTATACAGAATAGACTGGAATGCGATATATGGCTGCTCCGTAAAGAAGAAAGACCCTCAAAAAGTAATGGGTCAATGTACCCCATGATGTCAAGCAGAGAAAATCGAAATAAAAGCACAAAAGAACTAATGATCAAGATGATACACTGGTAAGTGGTGATCACGGTGGGAGATAGATTTCACGTGCAACGTCACTTACAGCGCCAGGGGCGCACAGGTGGTGGGTGGGCCATTAGATGGTACGATCTGCCGTTTTTGATCATGATGCCCCTTGGCGCGATGGGAGCAGGGATGCATCACGAATGTTAGTCTCCCAGGCACAGCCAGGACATCCCTGTCCTTCTTATCGAATCGATTGGTCCGTGGTTCGCTCAGCTTCGCCTGAGGGTATCAGCGACGCTCACGCATCCAGACTCCTTCCCTCACTCTGGTGTCTCTTTCTAGACGCTCCTCCCCTGGGCGACCCGCCCACCTGCCAGTCTAGAGCAACCCGCGCCGCAGAAGAAGACCCTGGGCAGGTAAGCCAGGTACCTTTACACCACGACTAGGTAGGCACGCTAGAGAGTAACACGATGGCTACGGAAAACGGCAAGAACTCAGCTCCACTGATCACCAGACTGGCCGCCATAACCTATACCCGCCGGTCTGTTCAGCAACCAAGTACATCTCACTCAGACAGACGTAGAACAGTTACATCGAACACACTCGACCTTCCAGGTACCTGCGCTATCGTATTTGACCTTCCACCATACCAACTCGAGTAATTAATCCTAATACTACCTACACTAGCACAGTACCTCGTTCATCCACACACCCCCTCGACACCTCCCACTCCACAGTTTCCGGGTTGCTGTTGTTGTCTTAAAACCGACAGCCAGCCTCTTCTTTCCCATTATCCCCAGACCATCGATTTGCATACATATCTGCCCTACGCCCATTAACTCACTTGAGCGTTTTCCCTCGTTTCGTCTCACCTCCCTCGCTTTTCCTCATCTGTCAACAAAACCATTCTTCTGTTGTCTCTCGTTGAACAGAAGCCAGATTCGAATCACCATAGAATAATCTATTGTACAACCAACCAACCACTCTTAATAATCCCCTCACCTCCTTATCGGAAATGTTCACCAAATTCCTATCCACCACTGCGGTGGTTCTCGCTGCTACTCAGCTAGCGTCTGCACAAACCTCCACCAAGTGTGATCCCACGAAAACGAGTAAGTCATGATATCGATTGATGTCAACTGTGCTAGATCGCCATGTTAACATAGCTATAGGTTGTCCGGCCGATCCCGCCGTTGGCAAAGAGAACATCGTTACTGTCGACTTTACCAAGGGCGCCAATTCTTTCTTCACTGAGGCCGATGGTACTAAGCTCACTTACGACAGCAATGGTGCGGTTTTCACTATCAACTCGGAGACGGATGCTCCTACCATTTCTAGCGGGCAGTACATCTTCTTCGGAAAGATCGATGTGACCCTCCGGGCTGCTCCCGGTACTGGTGTTGTGACCAGCTTTGTTTTGCAATCTGACGACCTTGACGAGATCGACTGGGAGTGGCTCGGTGGTGATGCCACTCAGGTTCAGACCAACTACTTCGGCAAGGGCGATACCACCACCTACGACCGGGGTGGCTTCAGCGCCGTGTCCAACCCACAAGGCGAATTTCACACGTATACGATCGACTGGACTAAGGACTACGTTCACTGGATCATTGATGGCAACCTAGTCCGTGAACTGAAGTATGCCGATGCGCAGGGCGGCACCCGATTCCCCCAGACTCCTTGCCAGATCAAGCTGGGTACCTGGGTTGCCGGCCGCTCGGACGCTCCCAAGGGTACTGTCGAGTGGGCTGGAGGCTACACTGATTTCAGCCAGGCTCCTTTCCCTGCCTACTACAAGTCGATCACCATCCAGGATTACAGCAACGGTGTCGCCGACGCTAAGGAGTACGTCTGGAAGGATGGCTCTGACGGCTCTTACCAGAGCATCAACGTCGTCACCGGTAATGCTAACGACGACCGTGACGGTGATGAGACTACTTCCAGCTCTGCTCAATCCAGCAAGACCGAGACCGCGAAGCCTACTGGTACTACCACCGGTGCTTCGTCCGCTACCGATGCTTCCACTACTGCTGTCTCGTCGACCGCCAACTCGACCGCTCCTGCTACTACCCTGTCGACTGCTACCAGCACTGCTGCATCTACTGGTTCTGCTTCAGCCGGTGATTCCGCGGCGGAAACCAGCACTGCTCCTTCGACCTCGTCATCCGTCGTGCCCACTAGCGGTGCTCTTAAGAAGACTTTCAGCGGTGCTCTCCTCGGTGCCGGCTTCCTCGCCGCTTTGATACTGTAAACATCTAGCGCGCGATGAAGTTGGGTGACAAACCCGTGTTCTTACAGGCGAACCGTATATTCAGTTCTTGACGATCTTTATTTTTGCCCATCAGCCGAACCCGAACATGATTCTGAATGAAGGGCGATAAGCACAACATAGATGAATCCGAGTCGGCTCCTCATACATGGCTAGCTTAGCTTTCTAATGACGGTTCATGTGGACTACACGGTGGCTCGAGGCTTGATGCCTGGCAGTGGAAGATATTTAGCGTTTTGGGTTTTTTATGAGTTGAGGTGATCTGATGATCGCATGTACGGACAGTGGGCGGTGATGAATGTTTTTCTGGAGCGTTTGGAGTTGTATGTTCGAGTATGAGTGAATAAGTTTTTACGTGTTATAAGATTAGGGGATTGGCTTTAGATGCCTTCTCATGCATGATATCAAGCATAGGTAGACAAAATTTACCATTATATTGCTAATCACTTGCATCTTTATTTAATTCGTGTTACCCTATTTACAGGGTTACTATCTCAAGTTTCACAATCTAGTCTTGACAGCGGCTGAGCACATGATGAACGAGGATCGTGCAGATAATTAGTGCTATTCTCCAGTGAATTTTTTGAGAATTGTAGGCTGCGTGCATATACACAACGCAATGCATCACGCCTATCGCAAGACATCCCTGGTTACGTACAGATATCTATGTAGGTGGGAGCCGTGCCCCGCCAAGAACCTCTCCACAGATCTCCCCCTGACGAATACCTTTTCCTAATATGGAAAGGGATCTCCCCAGGGGTAGGAAAGCCCATCTTCATCCAATGGGAGAGGGCTCGTGCGTTCCCCCTGTCTTGTGTACCAAGAATTTGATTGTCCTCATCGCTCACTGAATTTGGAATCTGAGCTACAATAGGGAGAGGGATTCGTGGATCAGGTGGTAGGAAGAGTAAGGTTAGATAATAACAAAAAAGGTAAATAAACATAAGAATAAGCATAACTTCAAAAAACCGGACATACACGGAAAATATGCGTTCGGTCGCATTTAGGATTGTGCTAAGTAGTTGCCCTAGTGATGATTAACTCGGATAGAAATTGTAGTTAGGTGCCTCCAAACTAGGTAAAACTCTATCCCATCCTATGCATCCTCCTACGTGTATACCCATGTATTGGATAAAAGACAACAAGATGAAGGATACAACGCAGGACGGACGGACCTTAAGCTTATTACAATTAACGGGAAGAGGGAGGGGGGAATGACATAGGCAAACCTTACCTCGCTTTCGCTTTGTCCCCTTTTCGCTTCTTTTTGCTTTTTTTTTAACCGTTCGCTTTTCCCCAACCGAGCTCCAAACTTCGGCTCAACTTTTCCCGCTAGCTTACCGCGCCGCTGGAATTTTATTTTAGTGCATAGGTAAGTTTACCTATGCAGGTACCATGCCCGGTTGCTAGGTTAGGCGCTAAGTTGTGAACGATAACCTCGTGTAATACATACGTAATTGGCTGCTGTATCTGTTGAAGCCTCGGCGCCAATGTTTCTTATTTTATTTCATTTTATATCTCGCTATTGATATCAACTCTGCAGTGCATCGTGCGATTTCATCTCGGCTATATGGAGATACATAAGTAGAGAAGAGCAAGGCTCAGCAAAGAGTATGCGCGCGGAGTCGGTTATAGCGTATCTACTTCGAGTGCGGTGTGCGCGCGCGGATGTATCTGGTAGACACGAGCGGACGGACATAGACTGAGATATGAGATGATTGTATACAACTAGACGCGATATCGAATGATTGGTTCCCCAGTCCTACCCAAAGTTAGGTTGAAGTTAGATTTAAGATAAAAAGGAAACGCGCCAGGGCCACTTTGCGAACGGTTCTTTTCTCTCTCTTTTTCTTTTTTTCTTCAGCGAATTTTGATAAGGGTGGGTTATACACTAGCTTAGTGTAAATTACCTATACACACAGACAGTAGAGCTCAGACAACGGCAGTTAGGTTGAGTAGTGGAGATATCGTACAGTGTGTAATTGAGTACAAAACATTATATAAGCGGAGAGTTGAGGAAAAGTGGAAGACCTCGGAGAGAAAGAGAAAAAGCGGCTTAGGCTTCGTTCAAGGTTGGCTTTGGCCTCAACAATACTTGCGCACAGCCTCGGTACCTATGGGTATGGTTAGGCTTATACGCGCGCACATACCAATCAGTTAGGTACACCAACACTAATTCTGGGCCTAGCCCGCTACCAAAAGACAATATTGTTACCCTTACCCAGATTAGGCTTCTTTTTTCGAAAGGGGCAGGGGTGGGGTTGCTACAGAGTACGCTACTTTTCTCTTTCCTTTGATTATTCTCCCGATTTGACGCCACCGTTGCAATCGCAGACGCTGCATTTATGACTGTTGATATGTAGACAAGTAAGAGGGGGGAAGGACAGTCTGGCGCGGCGCGGAAAAGAATAGTAGACAACGTGGCGACTAGGTATGGAACATGTAGGCAATATAATATGCATTTATTACTTTTCTGCTGATGTAAGATGCCAACATTAGTTCAAGACGATAGGAAAAGGAGGGAGGGAGGGAGGGAGGGGATAGAAGGATCTAAGTTAGGGGCGCGAAGGATGACACAGTCCTTCGTCCCTAGGGCATCAGTTTACAGTAAAGTATAAGACATTATGCAGGTTGTTGGGCGAGTCGCTTCAGCGATAGTCTCGAGCTAGGCGTATATTGACAAATAGTACCAAATCTAGGGTCGGTGGCCTAAGCAGGATCCTAGATCTCCAAAATCTCCCTTGAGGGAAAGATGGGAAAATAGAAAGAGAGGGAATGGGAAGGAAAAGGGAAGGGAAGGGAAAGGAAAGATCGTATAACGAAATTGTCCGTAGCAACACTTATCGCAAAGTGCGAGAATCCCATATTCTATCCTCCCCTTCCCCAGTCTAGCCCAGCTCATGGATAGGGGTGCACGTGGTGAAAGTCTACTAACCTAGGTTAATTAGGACCCTCAATTCAACTTAATTCAATACATAATGTACATATCTGGTGGCTTACCTACTTAACGTTTGAACAATGAGAGGTTATCCAGTCGCTACCTAGGTACCTAACCATTATAAGGCTGGGCTGAAAAAGAAAAGGAAAAGCGAAAGGAACACGGGTTAGGCCGAAGAATGAAATTTACATGGTCACCTAGTGTCTGGTACCTAAAGTACGGATTATATCATTCAAATTGAGCCAAGCACGTTTAACTTCTAGTCTTCTTTTCAGCCCCAGGGGGAGGGGGGGGAGGGTCAGCTACTAGTGCGGTGTGATACAACTCCATACACAAGAATCCATATAGCGTGTGTATGTAGGTAGGTATGTAAGAGGTTAGGTTAGGTCTAGGTACCTAGGTAGTTGAGCAACAATTCGGAATCTATCCGAATCGAGAACGCACGTCCATTTTGAGGTTAGTTGAACGTGGGAAGAAGAGAACGAGAGGGGACCAAAAAGCATCCCTTGACTACGCGCTCCTCTCATTTTATTTCCTGGTAAGAAGCACGCGCACATTTGTTCACGCACCGTGGTTGGACTTCGCCTGGCTTTCGTTTTTGTTTATACACTACCCGGGTTTGTCTTTCCCTTCATCGATCTATTGGAACGGGCACTCGGGGCTTTCTTTGTCCTATGCGCCCCCTTTTTTCTACACTACACTAAAAAACACGATGGCAGAGTATCGGAAGATTTATTTCTATTGCTTAATTCCTTTGAATGTTTATCTTGACTCATACACGGAAGATTGGTGACGGTAACAGGGACAGGAACACATCTCCTCTGGCCCTGTCAAATCTGTTTCGTGTCGATTACCGAACCTGGGCGGCGCGCCGTAGGAAGAGAGGCTTCTGCTCACATACCTACTAGGTTAGGTAGGTAGACATGTACACCTAGTCCACTAGATATATGATATTATTTATCATCGTTTATGTCGTCGCCTGACAAGATACCTAGTATGATGCAAACGTACGGCAATCCTAAACACATAAGAGCGAACCTTATGTGCATTGTCCTTTCGCTCTCGATTGAGAGGGTTCAGCTTCTCTCCGCTCCGCATGCTAGGCAGCCTACCTACAATGTTGGCTACATATCTGCACATATGCACAAATGTGTTTAATTATGTCACATCGGAGGGTCAACCTGGATGCAGACTAGCTGGGGACCTTTTTGCTTCCTTCTCCAGATTATCAACACTACACTGATATAGCCTACATAAACACGTACATACAGATACACATAACCTAGATCATATGTGAGTCAATATGTTCCTGCTGTGTGGTAACCCCATGCATACCATACAAGCACAATACATTGTAAAGGTAATCTTATTACTCGGTTACTACCGTCGTCACCGTAACCCCGGCCTGGTTGGTCCGCACCAAAGTTTTGCCTTCATCACTTTCCTAAACGGGAAACTGGCTGATCGAGCGCGCTCCAATTCCTACGCGAGCGTGGCACGGAATCAAACATTTATTTTCTTTGTGGCCAGCTGCCTATATCGGTATGCAGAAAAGTGATTATTAAAAAGGAGCTCATCCCCTCTCGTTAAAGCTTCCTCCTACAACCCCCGCTGCCAATAAGTATGCGCTGAGTTTGGTTGCTCGCCGAGAGCTATAATCTTACACTGTTATATATAAGTTTAGATTTTAAGGTCAATAGGCGATTTATGCGTCAATGCCACCGACATCCAATGCTGTCACTTTAAGATCCATGTTACGTGTTATCCTAGGGACAAGGACTACGACAGTTTCTAGAAGGGCCATGCTGAATTCTCTGAGATTGATCGACTTATAACCAGATAAGGCTAACCGTTCTTAAGTTCATAGTGTAGCTAGTTTATCATGCTTGATATTTATGGGAGACCACAAGGCAGAGAGATCTTCATGCTTCATGCGGCCTCACTCTTGACTACGCAAATAATATCATAAATCATCTGCTACAATAACAGCAGATATGGAGGGGAAGATAAGAACAGTCAGCTTACTACCAATTTGATAAAGACGCAGTTTCTAGACTGAATAGGATTTACCACATTCACTGCCGATATGGTTCACAAGTCATTTAAGGTGATAGGGGAAAGAAGATGGTGAAGAGCGGAGCTCACGCGGCTAATATATGTCACGACGATTTGGCGCGCGCTTGGTAGACGACTAGCCAGGAACGCCAGCCTCGTCTACCAAACTATATCAGGATGTAAATTGAAATAATAAAAGAGAGCCTTTGGTCAGATATTACACGACCGATCTAGAACTCCAAAGATTATAATAAAAGCTCCTTATGCTAGTATCAAGTCCAACACACGTCACTTCGAGCTGACAATCAGCTATTCTGACAACCATGGTTCTATTTCGAAGGGAGACAATGCAAAAGACATAGGTATTACTGCGCTTGTTAGTAAGGCTTCGATGGAGAACCAAGTCATATACAATGCATCATATTCGTCTTGACTCCTATATAGGCAGCCCCCCCCCCCCCCTTCCTAGCGAGATATAAACTATGTTATGAGTATTGAAGTAGCCCCGTAAGGGGGTTCCGTATAGATGATCAGCACCTTAGACCAATGGTGATGTTCCTTTGATCAAGAGCACTTAAAAAAGCATTAATATCGTACTCGTGCCATATAACATCAATGTGCAGTGTCCATAATTTCAGAACTCAGATTTAGCACACCGGGCCAATAATTTTATTTCGTTCATATCCCCTAGGCATCTATTATTGGCGCAATTGTGTCACCTTATCACCACAATAAGCACCTTTATGTCAAAAGTAGGTTGCTATTAAGGTTCGATTCGACCTTAGCATGTGTTAAGAATTCCTTCCAGTTTCGTGATCTAATTGAATAACATAAATACAACGATCCTAGATTATAGATAGAAGAGAAGTTAAAGCAAGAGTATTGTAATGAGATTAATCTTGGGTCAAGAAGCATGGATCCTTATACATAACACTTCCTGTTGCTTAGGTAACGTATTCCATACTATTTCTCGATTCTGTTCATGAATAATCCTAGAGGAGAGGGTAGACATGATCATCTAAAAATAACATTTCCCCTGAATAGGCTTCAGTCATTCTGGTAGGAGATTAGCAAGCTATCTACTGCGGTGAATTTTTGCATGTCACATACACTAATATTCCATTGTTTAACTAGATACTAATGTAATTGCTACTGCTTAGCACGTGAGAAACAGAACCTACTATATAGAACACTATGTCCCATACGACAATTTTCTTCTTTATTCGATAAAGATACATGTGTAATTTATATAATTATCATCCCGGTATGTATATATATTGATATAAAGAGGTAAGTGCATCTTCTTGAACCATCTAACTAGATAAACTATACTACTATGCAAAATATTCCACGGGTTGTTCCGCATGAAATCCAGATACAGCGTTCAATTAATGTGAAAATAGTGCAAATACCAATAAAATATGTCGTATGTCCAGTATATACCAAAGTTCCTCGAATTCAAAACTTCTTCACTATCTTGGCATGTAGGATGATTTATGAAGTTGGTCATCATAATTCGGTGAGATGGCCGAGTTGGTTATGGCGCCAGGTTAAGGATATTAAGAGCCTTAACATCAATATCCTGGTGGAGCAATCCGCGTGGGTTCAAGTCCCACTCTCATCAACGATTCTTTTTGTTGTTTTGGTCTTTTTTGGTGATATATTTTAGTGGACTAAATTTTGTTGGGTGGGTTCCGAGGCTATTTTGCCTTTTCTCTCCTACCCCCGAGATATTCTTGTTAAGCTTTCAGATTATTATCGTAAAGCCACCCGAGGCTTTCTGTTGAAAAAAATTCAATGGTAAAACCTGAAAATTTTGTCATTTAATATGCCCATATGAGTCCGTATCTATCGATATAGGGGGTATCAAATAGAATTGTTATCAAACTCTGCTTTCCCATGGCTAGGGTTAAAAGTTAGTGTTATTATACATGTGATATTTCTGGGAGTCGTGAATACTTGTTATATTAAAATAGGATCTCAGTATTGCTAAAATTTATGATAAGAAGAACTTACATTTTCCTCTAGCTACCTAGTCTTGATTATCCACATCAGTCTCTATGGGCTTCACATGAGTAACTTGACGTGTTTCGAGGATATACACATCTAAGAACAGTTGTTGTAGTTTAACATAAATCATAGTTTCGTATAATACGTCGATATGTTTACTCGGACCTCATTCGATTCGATAATTTACGTGAATAAAATTACAAACCTTTACAGCGATACAAATATTATAACATAGTAAGGAAACCGTGTCTGTGAATAATAGTTTTCTAGATACCTAATGACTTATTTGTATCGTAAAATACGGAATATTAAGTATGTATTTTATTATTTGTATTCTATAATACACTGAGCACAGGAGGTGCGGATTGGGTTAGACATACGAAAGCCACAGCATACGTTTTGCGTAATATCAATAGATATGACAGATGTTAGGAAGGAACGAAGAAGGTTCTTATATATATAGGTAACAGAGACACCCGTGGTTGTAGTCCAGGTTCCTTGCACAACACCACATTAACTACCCACGCACTTGGTCCCTCGTGACAAGATAAAATGTAGCATCGTTTGGTATAAGATGAATATGAGAAAATAGGATGAATTCCACTAATATAAGAGAGACTAGTAAGTGGGCGGAAGTCCAGATATATATGTACATAGCGTAGGTAATATAGGACCATCAGACTTGTCTTAACATCATCTTTTGACAACCATCGCGTATTGATATTACTTAAATCTCATACCGATCCGACTCATGCTGGACAGGCCGATATATCAAATAGTCGAACGTAGCCGGTAGTGCAGTTCCATTTATGTCTGAGCACGCGACCCCTACGAACGCTCCAGTGAAACTCCCGTGAGCTTGGTGCCCACCGCACTCGTCTGACAAGATTGATGCATCTAGAACCGGGCCAATCTTCGCTAATTCTTGCTCTTCTATGGCGTAGAAGAATTGCAGCTCACGGCCGCGGATAGTCATCGCTAACCGCACCTTCCCTTCATTGGAGATGGGCACCGCGTCTGAGAGCGGCATCCGTAATTTGGCATCAGGCCAAGACCCCTCAGATGTCATAATGAGCAACTCTCTCCCTCCGAATGAGTCTGCAGTCACCGTGAGGTAGAAGAAATTGTAAAGGCCGTAGTATGCCGTGAGTCCGGCAAACTGCCGCTCGTCTGCCGGTGCGAACTCGACTACCGTCTCTGCGTCGTATGAGAAGTGTGTCTGTCGCCGCGCCACTAGGGCCTGCTCAAACCAGGAGCCGATGGATTCTCGTCCAAACAGGGTGAGTTTCCCATCCTTGATTGTGAAGATACGCTCAGTTTCTGGTGTTCGAAGCCATTGCAAGTCCTTGGGCAGACTGTTCTCGAAGGTATATCGTTTCTCAGCCCAGTACTCAGTATCGTCCCGGGTTCCTGGGACGTCGACAAAGAGGGATGGCACGGGACCGTTCTTCACATAAAGCCAGTCGTCTTTCCAGAGCGCTTCTTGTATAGAAGTCTCACGACCTAGCACGCAACGACGCTCTTGTGTGGTAGGCCGACCCATGAGATGAACAAGATAGGTTTTCCCATCGGGGGTGTCCACGATATCTCCATGCCCTGCTCTTTGCAACGCAGCAAATGGGGCATCCTTGGAGGTAAGTATGTGTTTTTGAGGGTGTACCTCATAAGGACCCCATATGTCACGAGAGCGAGCAAGGGTGCAGGCGTGACTATAAGCCGTGCCACCCTCAGCCGTCAGTAGGTAGTACCACCCGTTTCGCTTATATAGGTGGGGGCCTTCGACGAGAGCTAGGTCCGTGCCGTAGAATATTGTCTTCTTCTCACCTACGAGCTTCCCTACGCCCGGGTCAAACTCTTGCAATCTGATACCAGCAAAATACTGAGGACGACGGCGGTGATCCTGAAGCATATTTACAAACCATTTCTTCCCATCATCGTCGTGAAATAATGACGGATCGAAGCCCGAAGAATTGACGTAGATAGGGTCGGACCAAGGCCCTTCTATGGAGGAAGATGTGACTATGTAATTATGTGTATCCTTAAAAGAACCGTCTTTGCGTTTCACATCAGTATACACCAACCAGAACTTATTGCCGTCATGCGAGAGACATGGAGCCCAGACTCCGCAGCTATCAGGGTTGCCGCGCATGTCCAACTGACTCTTACGATTCAACGGACGCGTAACTAGTTTCCAGTTGGCCAGGTCTCTAGAATGGTGAATCTGGACCCCAGGGTACCATTCGAACGTCGACGTGGCGATGTAGTAGTCATTGCCAACCCGGAGTATCGAAGGATCCGCATTAAAACCTGGTAGAATAGGGTTTCGAACTAGAGGCATGGTTACACGATAGGAGTCGCATCAGAGATTTTACAAAGATATCTGGCGAATAGTTTGGGAAAAAGAGAAGGTTCCAAGATATTTTTTTTTTCCATTTCAGACCTAGTAAATCAGATGCGGTTCTCTCCTCTCTTCCCGTGGGGGCTATTACGGTAGAAGTGATGTGATTTGCATTTATCCGCGACTACGGGCTAGGTTTGCCCCGAGGTTGCGGGTATATACCAGATTAGGTAGTAATGCCAATGCTCATTGGTGGTGTAGGGCCTATTTGACCCGACGAATCTAAACACAAGAGAGTATTTATTGAACTTCGAACTACTCTTACCCTGTACCCGGATTGTACCATATTTCAAAATCATCTATAGGGACCTAATGTTAGAGTATTGTAGTCAGTTCGAGAGAGAACATGAACTGCTCTGCTACTAAGCTAAGTCTATCGATGATTGAGTGACATAGGTTTTATGAATGCAATTGAAGTTGTAGGTCAGTGTGGTTGCATTCATGTTGCATCGATAAACTAGCTGTCGATAGAATTGGTATTGTTTAACTTATCATTACGACTGTATGAAAGGGAATACCTGGCCACGAGATATGACGTCGGCTGTTAATTAATAAATACTACATAAAATACTGACGTCGAGCATGTGAGCAGATATGACAACCTAGTTGCCTACGCAGCTCCTTACATTATTTGACTTGGAAAATCCCTTACCGTAACGAAATATAAACTTGCATCATGTCGTAGTTAGATAATAGAACAAAAAAGTTCGTGTAATTCACCTAATTTTCATATAGAAACACGACCATTTCACTTCAAAAGAGACACATTGGCCAAGAGACTGAGTGCCCATTGTATATTCTTGTGTGCATTTGCTTTTCTAAAACTATAATACGATGAGCGGTTCTATCCTTTGAATTACAGTTTGTGATGGTCCACTTTGAAAACGAATATAGAAAAGTTATCAATATACGTAAATGGAGTATAGATGGGCCTTTAAACCGCCAAGTAGGGGTTAAAACAATAAGTACACATGTGATATAGTGGTTGAAGAGCAACATAGTTTTATAGTCGGGACTTAAGCGGCTTGTCTTTAGTCAACGATCAAATGTATAGTGGATATATTCTGGTTTTATCATATCATCTAAGGCTTCTGGGGGACGAAAGTAGGTTATAGAGATGAACATATAATGAGCTGAGAACATTTCCTACCCAGCTCTCCGGCCCTACTCTCTTGATCACTGCCACAAAGATCTTATTGGGGTAGCGTGCTGCCTTGAAAGGGTTAAAATCAGCTGCAAAAATATGGAGATGACTACACGCAGTGTAAATAATCGGACTATAACACAAGAAACATATTGAAGACCACCACGCGTACGACCTTAGTCCAAAGCAACAATAACATCACGATGATATATAGCGAACAAGATTGGAAGTCTTGAGAGAGCCCCTTAACTATGTATCTGACCTGTGCGTGTCTTATAACCCACTATATAACCAGATAATCTCGCATATCTCGGGCTATCAATTCTTATATCGATTGTTACTATGCTCAGTATTGAATATTCGATTACCTCGTATCACCCCTATCTCCGCCACCATGAGTTACTTACCAACACTTACTACCTCTCACCACTAGTTATAGCTTGAATAGCCGCTAGTAAGTAAATTCTATTGCGGCTTCGATTTATGTTCTTCTTTACCTGGGTAGTGATAGTTTGTGATAATATAGTAGGGTATAAATATTGAAAAGTGAAGATAAATGGGTTATCATAAAGGTGTCTAGCCAAAAATGTATGGGGTTCACAACACTATTCTCTATAAACTGTAAACATACATTACCATTGCTCTAGATGCATCGGTGGTACAGGTCTGTGCTCATTAAACCCTATCACCGATAACAGGTTGGCTTTGAGGTCTCAGAAAAGCTCTTGGGTGGTAGTGCATTAGCGATCATATGGTTTCGGTGTGGCCGTTAAGGTGGCTGCCGACTCACAAGGTAGGCCAAG
Organism: Camillea tinctor; assembly: GCA_022578605.1. Lineage (NCBI taxonomy): Eukaryota > Fungi > Ascomycota > Sordariomycetes > Xylariales > Graphostromataceae > Camillea > Camillea tinctor. Next base: position 29,544 of record MU394175.1, read on the forward strand.
CATCAAATTTACTCCTCAAAACTTTGGGAGCATAAGACGCAGGAAAGTCTCCCCGGACTCGTAAATATGCTTGCCAAGGGAGACCTTCAGCAGCAATTTTAGTTTCGTTTAGGACACGCTTGATGTACTTTGGGATATAGTATGGTTAACACACCTGCATATGTATATCGTCCTTTACAATAGACGGATGTGACAGCATAGTTCGAGGTTAGGAATTATGATCCCACAAAGGCACTCATTTATTTTCTATCTTCTATTTCTATTCAGCCTGAGGTTAGCCGCTACTAGTTGTGAACATCGGAAAGAGCCAAATTCTAACCCTTTATTTACCATTCTATTATCACCATCCCCTAAATTTCTGTACAACTCACGAAGCCTTTTTCAACCACAGGAATGTGAAAGTGACCACCCCCTTAATAGCTACGACGAACCACAAACTAGGTTGCACAGCGCCTGTCTCCTTGGATATCCAACCACCACACATGGCGCCTAGAAGGGTAAGAACGAACGCAATAGCCCTCCTATTACGCTTCATATTCTCCTTCAGTGGTGCTAGGAGGTTGTTGTCACTAACTAAATCGCACAGCAAACTCGTGATCACTACAGTCGGAACATCGCTCACGCCTAGCCCACGACTGTTGACAATCTGGCCTGCGGCTTGGAAGCTCAACAGCGCGACAGGGGCCAGTTCTTTCAAGTCAACATCGGACGGGTCTCGATGTGACGGGTAGCGACCGTCGATGATGCCTCCCTGAATAAGTCCAGCTGCGATAATGACACATATTGTTTGTAGGAAGAAGGACACGAAGAGCGTTCGACGGAGGCGCGCGCCACCAACTAGCCGGTGTAGCCTCGAGAAGACCATACAGCCGATAACAAAGCAGCCGATGGAGCATAGAGAACGCGCCCAACCTAGAGGCTTGTTGTTTTGACCCGACGCGCCAAGTGCGACGAAGACAGTGTTCCCTTAGGTCCGATGTCAGAACATGCCTGCTCATTATTGCTTGATTGGAAGTTAGATTTACATACCAGTTTGCATGGAAACGAAGGTGCCATAGGCTGTATGTGGTGAATTTATGAGTCAATATTGTTAAGTCATAATGGTAAGGTTGATAGATATGCGTCTTCTTACCATTGTAGAGAGTTCCGTCTGTGAGACCGGTCGCGAAGCAACAGGCGAGCAAGGGTAAGGCCCCGAAAGCTGGGTCGACCTCTTCAGACAGACGGTCGAAGAATTTATCTTTGAGGGTCCGAGTCCGATATTCCTCCGGCCGAAGGCCGGATTGGGGCTCTAGTTTCTCGACGTCTGGCATGATTGATGTAGCGATGATTGGGGATGATGAGAAAGAGATCAAGCTCAGCGTGAGTTTTAAGTGCCTGTGATCACCAACTACACGAGAGTAATGATTGAAAATAAGAGAAAGAAAGACCTTGTAGGTTTTGATTTTAATCCCCGAGGGAAAGACCATGAAGGGGCTGGACTGAGATAGTGGAGCAGCTAAGCGTTGACGTGCTTGGATAAGGGAGAAAAAAGGCTTTTTCCTATGACTCTTGGCTATCCACTAACGCTAACACGCGATACAGGGTAGAATCTGCAAAATGCCTCGCGGATCTCGTTCCGTAGGTCCACCTCCTAGTATCTCAAATTATTTAGATGCATATAATTTTTGGCAACATCGCGTTGGGGTGCAGAGACGATGACCACAAGGGTGCCGTATAAAGTAGTATGGCTGCGTGTCTGAGAGACTGAGCCCCGACATGGCCTAGTATTTCTACTTACCTTTTACCCCCACCTATGTCTTTAATAAGTTGTCTTGGCTGGTTCTACTTTCTCCATTATTTCTTCTTGCCTCTGGGCATCTTGTTAGGGATATCCTCGAGACTCCGGTGTGAACTTTATCAACGGAATATTTGGTAGGATACTCCCCCAACTATCCCTACCCCTCGTATAAGCAACCTGAGTATGCACGATACCTTTTCACCACGTTGCTTCGAACTGCAGGTATGTTGGTATGGCCTGGCGTTGTCTCGCATCAATCTTTCGGGAGTCTGTCCTAGTTTCACCTTGCTAAGGTGGGGGTTAAGAGGAAGCAATTATGCGTATTACTGTGTATTATATTGCTAATAGATGTAAGGGATGTATCTAGGTTACAATATTTCTTTTCAAAATCAAGGAACATAGTACATAATATGGTCTCGTAATTCTACAAAGCCTTCAATGCATGAGCATCGACTCGTTAGATCGGAGGCCAACCTTACGTCTGGTTCTTGGCCCCTTTACTACCGTCTATAGATTGTTATATCTAGTCAGCAAGATGTTATCTAATACGTTGACCGTAAAGGTTGCTATGGTAGTATCTTATTGGTCATCATTTGGAGATCCTATCGAACCTAGAGGCTAAGAAGCTCCTAGAAAGGTCAACTACAACATTATTAGTCTTGGCTTAGTCAGCGAATGACAACTACGAAGTAGACAAACAACGATATATCCCTACCTAAGGTACTTTATGGGCTAATTCTGTATGCCTAATCTTGGGCATATGGACTTCCTCTAATATCTGAGGAACCTGAGAAGCTCATGGCCTATTGTGGATAGTATTCGTTTCTGCTCCCCAGATATTGAATCTGTCTCTTGCGCCTGGTGTATGATATAAATTTCCTTTCCCCAAGCACAGCAACAACGTCGAGCAGCAGTATGAGCTATTAATTTAGTCCAACTATATTGAATTATCAAGACCTCGCTCTCCCTTCGCCCTAGTCTTCATCATGTATGCATTCGAGGTAGTAGCCCGCCCTCAAAATTGTCTAGTTGCAAAAGAAGCCGCAAAATACTTCCCCAGAACGAAAACAATGGTAGATCACGATAAATACGGCTGCGTTGCGGTCACCAGATACCTCTCTGAGACCTCCGACTTAGGAACATATTGCTCCCCCACGTAATGAAACTCGATCTAGATTCCCAGGTTGCCAAGCGAGCCAAGTCGGCGATGAGTCGGTGGGAGATTGATCAAGCCTTTGAAATCGAAGTTAGCAGAACAGATTGACCATAGTTTATTTGCTATTGACATATTCTTTGATCGGGGACTCTGAAAAATGCACACCTTAACGAGGATTCCTTTCTGTAAAGCGCGCATTGGCTGGCTTCGGGAGACCAGCACCTCGACGAAGGATTCGGAATTAAGAAAAGCCCAGAACTTGGCGCCTTGGATCCCGATATATAACTTGCTAAGAACCGTGTTAAGTGGCTTTAAATGCTTGTTGATCATGTTGACGAGTTATAATACTTGGCGGGATTCTTTCAACGAACTATAGTAGGGTTACTATGCATGCGAAGAGATGCAACGTATCTTGAAACTAGTGACCAGGTAAGCACACTATCTTTATTATCATACCCACGAGTTGTGAAGTCTCGTGGCGTGTATTGGTTAGCTGAGAAAACGCATCGCGACGGGATTGCTAAGACTACTTCCCGGCTCGGCCCGCTGCAATCATGCTCCATAACCAAGAGAGGAAACCAAGATGCGCCGAATAATGGATCGAATTTAGAATGGCGCATTCCGGGTGTTCCCTAAAGCTAAGAAAAAGACCAATGCTTCACATGGCAGAGTTCAAGACCCTCCGGCCCACCCCCAAAACGTTGCCTCTTAATAGTAATTTGATTATTATCTATAGTAAGACGAACTTTTTATTGCGAGCTCTCTATAATCTCGCCACACCAATATTTCGTGTGTTTGGTTGAGAGATAGAAAGGTAGGGAGAGAGAGAGAGGGCTTCATATCTATTTAATATCAACGTAGCGCCTACACTAGAAGATGCAGGCTGAAGATGAGACACCGGCACGTCTTATTTAGCAGAGTCATCTAGGATATAAACGCATGGCCTCGAAAAGTATTAAATAAGACCGGGACAGATTTTGAGCTGGAGGGTTGTAGCACAGCATATGCCGCGTCTGATCGCTGACCACACAAGCCTGGGCATCGGTTAATCAGAAGCCCCATCAAAAAGCGTGCAGTATATCCACTCAAATGCATGTGATACTCGTTACATGTTAATCAGAAGCCTCAAATGCACCTGTGTGGCTGTGCCCCTGAACGTGGATGCTTGTTGTAACACAACATACAATAGTGAACGGTAGAACTTGCTAACCACGACATGGTATCCTGCGTCGTATATTGCAATTGTGATGGAATTCACTTTCCCCTATTTCCATTCAGATGAGAAATGTTAGTTATCTATATTCCTTTTCTTTTCCTCTCTTGAAATTTGAAAGAGAGGGAAGATGAAGAGAAAAGGGGGCGGGGGACGAGGGCCTGACAACGTCATCTATGGTAGACTTGATATCTTGTTATGGGTGTCATCGTTTAAAAGCCCCTTAACAGAAGATCACCCGATATGCCTTAGATCTATTGACTCTATACATGTAGTCTAACTTTCACCTTACGTTTTAGGCTCCTGTATGTCTATCAAAACCCGTATGTAACCTTAGACTTGAGTCAATATCACCTGTTGATCGGACAAAACGAACAATATGAACATCGTGTCGATAATCAAGGAAGATGCTTGTCAACGACGTTCCTTTTCACAAAACTTGGCACTTTGGCTGCACCTCATCAACAGAAATGGCTTCATGGGTCATGCGTCCTATCGGAGCTTGGCTTTAAAGTCCAAGAATTCGCACTTTATACCATGATATTCGGCTTAGAGATAGAGGCATGCCAAGTTGAGAGGTGGGATATCGGTCAATCGTCCCGCCAGAAAAAGTCATTCGACGGATTTGCTTTGATCATTCCTCAACGGAGGGCAAATTATAGATCGGGACCGTGATGTTACGTACGCCCCAGCCAGGGGGGTAACTATATAATATCGAATTGGGGCACAATGACCACTTGGTCACTGTGAGAATCTTTTGTCTCATGGTACAGAGGGTTTGCCTAACACTTATTCGTACAATAATGATCAAGTATCCTAACGCTTAGACATGTATGGTTTGAATTTTACAATTGCTTAAGTGAATGCGAATTTTTATAGGCTCTTGTTAGCGATTGCGACCTCCACTGCTACACGTAGTTATCTCCGAGTATGGACAGCTCTAGCAACCGGCAAGGTGTGCCTTTGAGGATTTCCTGTATTATACCACTGACATGAGGCCTCGTCCACCTTATGGCGCAACCATGCGGATACCCTTTGGTGCGGGGTATAGCAAGGCATGGGGACATGCCTCTAAGAAAGGAGATATGGTGTTACGTCCCAGCCAGGGGGGTAGCTATAGAATACAGAAGTGAGGCACAATGGCCACTTGGTCATTGTGAGAATATTTTGTTTCATGGTACAGTGGGATGCCTAATGTTCATTCGTAACATGTGAACCGTGGTAGAAAAAAAACTATAAATTCCCTCTTATTCTCGGTGTCCAACTCTTCGGATTTCAGTCATCAGTCCAACAATAACTTGCAACTCTTCTATTATCTTCTATTAGAACACATAATTCCTGTCATCTTTTAAATACCAAATATGGCCCCTTCCGCAGTTTTTTCATCAGAACCCGTAACTCACCAAGCTGAACCTGAGGTTGTGCCTATCCCACTTTACGAACCGGTCAAGGTCAATGCTTCTATCAATGTTGTGGAAGTAGTTGAGAGTGACGATGACAATGAGTCTCAACCAGCAGCTCATGCTGTCCAGCCACCACCTGTTGCCGAGGTTAACCCATGGTTACAGTTAAACTACGTCTCTTCTAGCGTTCAAGAGCCTATGTCAGGGGCAAAGAAGTTGAGGCGCATGCTTTTAGATACTGATGAGCTCATTGTTTGTCCTGGAGTTTACGATGGACTATCCGCACGTACAGCTATGGAACTCGGCTTCAATGCTATGTATATGGTTCGTAACGCCTCATAACACAATCTGTCGGCACCTTAGTAGACTAACTAAGCGGTCACAGACTGGTGCGGGAACCACAGCTTCTCGCCTTGGGCAACCAGGTATTTGGCTAAAGCATTTCTTGCTCCCTCTCTTAGACTAGTTACCTAAATCTCGATTATCACTTATCCAAGCCTAGACTTGAGACTTTCCTTTTACATATACAAGACGCAACTATCATAACCACCGTTTACATGTTATCCAATGCTAACACATTATCTCTATAGACTTAGCTATTGCTCAACTACATGAAATGCGCGAGAATGCAGAAATGATCGCAAACCTAGACCCGTTCGGGCCTCCTCTCATCGCAGATATGGATACAGGATATGGCGGTAAGTTGCCTGAACAACTCTCCTGTCATCTAGAGCCCATATTTAACTTGGATAACTTCTACATAAATGTGCTAATGACTATGTCCAAAGGTCCGATCATGGCAGCACGAACGGTTGAGCAATACATCCGCGCTGGCGTTGCCGGAGCTCACTTGGAAGACCAGGTCCTTACTAAGAGGTGTGGACACCTTAGTGGTAAGAAAGTAGTCCCACGCGAAGAGTACATCTCGCGTATTCGGGCTGCGCATGCTGCTCGAGTGCGGCTTCAGTCAGACTTTGTTCTGATCGCCCGCACTGATGCCCTTCAGTCGCTCGGGTACGAGGAGTGCATCGCACGGTTACGAGCGGCTCGCGATGAGGGCGCTGACGTCGGTTTGCTGGAGGGCTTCACGTCCAAAGAGCAGGCTGCACAAGCAGTGAGGGACCTAGCCCCATGGCCGTTGCTACTGAATTCGGTCGAGAATGGCAAGAGTCCGACCATCACTGTGGATGAGGCCCGCAAGATGGGTTTCCGCATTATGATCTTTAGCTTTGCGACGCTGGCGCCGGCCTATGTCGCTATCAAGGAGACACTGACACGGCTAAAAACTCAAGGTGTTGTTGGTACACCAGAGAGCATTACGCCAGTGACACTGTTTGAAGTTTGTGGACTTCAACATAGCATGTCAGTTGATATCAACGCGGGCGGTGCTGCTTTTTCTGGTGGTGTATGAAGGCCTCGACAACACTATATTGGCTGTTTTCCCTAGTTCCCTTTCACTCCTTATATCTGTTTTCTAGTGTTATTTTATCTAAATTGGACATTACTTGTTTGAATGAACTATGTATGAATCAATCCCTTTTAAAGAATACGAAGTATATTATATGGCTATTCTACCTGTACTTGTCCAAATCACAAGTATTTCGCAACATAGGTATAGGTATCAGACAAAGAACCAATATAATCGATAAATGCCTTATTGCCAAAGGGAATAGATTAGAAGTGACATGGAACAAAAAGAGTATTTCTGTGTATAATATGTATCGTTATCGCATGTAGCTGTAGTTGTAGTTCCTCGCTACTTAACACAGTGATTACCCGAGTTCCAGCCTTGCTAGGTCCCCCGTGACACTTATAGCCCTAAAGTAGTATGTACCTAGGTAGTTAATTATTAACATTGTCGAACTCAAACACTTAGTCATTATTATATTATGTCATGAGATGACTCAGCAGGCACTATGTTTATTAGTTCCCCTTTTTGGCTCAGCATCCATTATTTTCCTTATATATCACACGCACACATTAGCTTGATAGCACAATAGACTATATTGTGCACTGGGCTCTGTGTGTGCTGTGGAGGCTATACCTCCACAAATTCAATCATTCTTCGAGGCATACTACTCTTTATGTGACAGCGTGCTCGCGCAAGCTGGCAAGTTCCCCTAAAGCTGAGAGTTCTGGCTCGCAGCTATTTCTTCACTGTTAAGTCTGGGGTATTTCCCCACATTAATCAACTACAATATCCCGTTTATCTTGCGGGATGGGTCGCCGTACCAGACTGCCACAGAGAGAGAGAGACCACCCAGGTAGACAGGGGGTTTTTAACTGATATTATAGTTGTATAAGCAGACTTCGATTGGTCGGCGTTTAATATGTCGAAGATCCGAAGTCGAAGGGTAGCTATAGAACTATACATGTGTTACGAAAATCTTGGGATAGTTAATGTGCATTTATTTGAATAGTTATTGTTAAAATAAGTGGTTTATGCGTCCTACACTTATGCTATATATAAAACATTTAGTAAGCCTTTAAAGCCTACGATATTTCTTTTCTTTACATTAATAATATACCTTATAGCAACTTACTTAAAATTAATAAGTTATAAGTTCGAAAAGCTTTAATTATCGTTATTTTAACTTATAATGCTGTTGTTTAAAACTTATTTATTAGTTTAGTTTTTTTACTTATAAAATAAACGAAAGTTTATTTTTTACTGCGTAATAATAATAATAAAACATTATATAACAATTAAATTTGCTTAATTTAAAAAAAATTTACTTTTTTTTTAAAGCAGCATTTTTATATTGTTTTTTTTACTTTTTTTACGCTTTATTTTCTTTTTATTTGCATTTATAAGCGTATATTGCTAATTTAACGCGATTTAAACAGTAAAATTACTAAGCTGCAATAATAAAAGCTACATTTAAAAATTTGTAAAGCACATAGCATTGCTAAAGTTATTAGTTACAATTAAAACTTAGCTAAAAAAAGTTATTAATTTTTTTTTTTTTTTTTAACTTTACTTTATACACTATTTTAAAAAAAAAAAAAGAGTTACGAGAAATAAGAAAAAATATACTAACGATAATATTTATAAATATTAGTAAATACGACTTTTATTTAAAGCTAGTTTTTTAACTTACATTTTTTAAATTTTTTAATAAAAACCGTTTTTTATATTTTACAGTTAAGTTTTTATAACTTAACGTTAAAAAAGCTTTTATAAATAACTTTAACGGTAATAATTTTATTTATTTATTATTTATTTTTTTTTATTATTATTATTATTATATTTAAACTAAGTATTATTTGCATTTTTTATACTTAGTAACTTTGATATATTTAATTTTAAAGTTATTTTTATTATATTTATTTTATTATTTTTATTATTTTCTTTTTTATTGTTACTGCTTTTTGTATTACGGCTTAATAAAGTTGTTTAAAACTTTTGCAAGTTAAAAACGTTATACTTTATAATAAGTAACGTAACTTTTTAATAAAATATTATTAAATAGCTTTTTATAATTATTGTAAAATTAAGCAAAAAACGAATTGAAAAACTTAAAGGTTTTTTTATTTTTATTAATAACAATTTTAATAGTTTTGCTTTAAAACTTGCTATTAAAATTAAACTATAAAAAGCTTATAATAGCAAATAAAAAAAAAAACATTATTGTTAATACTAAATTAAACTAAATTTAAAAACTTAAGTTATTAAGTAAATAAATTAAGTTTAATTAAAAGCTAACTAATTATTTATTAATAATAAAGTATAAAAAAATGTTTTTAAAAAAGTTAATAATAATAAAATTAACTTAAAAAAACGAAAAGTTTAAAAAAGCATTTTTTATTAAAGTAAATACTTAAAAAAACTAGCAAAATAAAGCTTATATTGCTATATATAACTATTTAAATAATAATTTTAAAAATATAATTATACTTATTGTAGCAAAACTTTATAATATTATAGCATTAATATAAGCTAAGTTTAAAAAAACTTATAAACTTAAAAGTAGTGTTATATTTTAAAAACTTATTTATTAATAAAAGTTTTTTATTTTAAAAGCTTATAAAAAAAAAGTTATAAAGTTAACGTTTAAAATTAAAACTATTAAAAGTAAGCTAAATAATTTAAATAAAACCTATTAAATTATTAAATTTATAGCAATTAATAAGTTTTTTAACTTATTAAAATTATTTTATAATATTTTTTTTATTGTTTTTTATATTATTTATAATATTTTTTTTATTAAAAACGACGTTAAAAAAATTATTGTAAAAGTTATAACTTTTAATAAGGCTATTTTAATAGCTTAACGTAAAAAATAGTTATAAAAACTTAAAAAAATAAGTGCTAACTTTTTAACTATGCGCTGTAGCTATACTTATTGTAATAAAAAACATAAAAATGCTTTTTATTAAAAAAAGTACTTTAAAAAAATGCTAAAAAACATTAAAAAAAAGCATAAAAAACAAAAAAATAAAAAAGCTAAATAAAAAGCTAAAAAAAAAAATAATAATATTAAAAATAATTTAAAATTTTTTAGTTTACTTTTTATTATAGCTATTAATGTTAGTTTAAACTTAATTAAAAATATAAGCGATTTTTTATTTAGTTTTATTTTTTTTAGCTTATTTAACATTAGCGACTTTAATGTATGCTTTGTTTTTAGCGTACTTTTTAATATTTTTGCTAAAAGCTTTAATAATAATAAAGTAACGTTTGCTTTAAAAGCATTTTTTAATAATAATAAAACTTTTTTATATATACTTATTATAAATATTATTAACGTTAAAGTTATTAGCTTTATTAGCTAATTGTTAAAAAAGTGCAAAGTATTTAACTTTTTAATGCATATTTTTAAAAAATTTAAAACTGTTGCTTGCTTTTTATAACTAAGCTTAATAATAATGCTTAAAAATAAATTATAAGCATTAATTATAAAGTTAAAGTAAGTATTTATATTAAATTTAAGTTATAATTAAAATACTTTTTATAATAAAAATAGTTTTATAAATATATAAAAATATATTAAAAAAAGTATAATAAATATAAATAAATATAAAATTATGTTAAAGTTTATAAAGATTTATAAGTTAAAAGTAAAAAAAAAAAAAAAATTAAATGTTTTAATGCTATATAATTTTATTTATTTTTTTAAAGCTGCAGTAAACTTTATATTAGTTTAATAATTTATTAAAAAAAGTGCTAAATTTTTTTTTCGTTAAAATAAAGCTTTAAAAGCTAAAAAAATAAATTATTTTATAATAATTATATTTTTTAGCAATTTATATATAATTAATTAACTTAAAAGCTTTATTATTATTATTAGCTTTAATATAGCTTTTTACTTTTATTTTATTACCGATTTTAATATAAAAGTTTAATATAAACGACTTGTTTATTTTAAAAATTAAAAACTTTGTTATTTAATAAATGCTTTAATAAATATAACGCTACTTTAATAATATTGCTTATATAAAATTTATATTAAAGCTTAAATAAAAAAAGTACTACATAAAAAAAAGCTTTATAAAAAAACTTATAAACTTAAATTATTATATATTAATTTTATAAGTATGCTTTAAAGCATATAAAAAGTAATTAGCTATAAAAAATTTTTTTAAAGTATTTAAAAACTTTTTAAAAAAGCATAAAAAACTTAAGTAGCGTTATTATTTAATTATTTTTAATTAAAGCTTTACTTTTATTAAAAAAGTATTTAAAAATTTATATTTAAATAAAAAAATAGTAGTTTATTTATTAGTTATAAATTAATATTAATAAAACGAAATATTTAAAAAAAGTATTAATATATTAAAAAAAAAAGTACAAGCTATTATATTTATAATTATAATAAAAAAAATTTTACTTAAATATTAGCTTATATTTATATAAACTATTACTTACTTAAAAAACTAATTTTTTAGTTTAAAGCTTAAAAATAAAATACTTTATAAAGCTTAATTTAGCATTAAATTAAACTTATTTTATTTATAAATAGTAAAAGTAAAAAAATAGTATAGGCTTAAAAGTAAACTATTTATGCTATAATTCGTAGTAAAATTATGTTAAATGCTTAAATATTAAAAAAATAATATATATAACTATATTATTTTTTTAAAATTTAATAAAATAATTTACATTAATAATGTTTTTTTTAAAA
>MU394176.1:0-30297 GCA_022578605.1 Camillea tinctor
TTTAAAAAACATTCTTATATACTCTTTAAATATAAAAAAAAAAATTTTTTTAAATTTTTTTAAAAAAAAAAAAAAAAAAAAAAAAAAGAAATAAAAAAAAAAGAAATAAAAACGTTTACCTTATTAAAGTAAGCATGAATATGTACATTTCCTAATAATGTAAGTGAGTTGATACCTGAATACTGCTGCAGCCAATTAAAACAAGAAGGCTACTTTTCGACTCCACACACTGGAATAATCCCGGCATATGTATATCAAATACATTAGGTTACTAATCAATAAACCAAGGCTAAATCTTATTTAAAATAAACTTATAGGGACCAAGCTTCTCATATGCCGAGGGGTCCGGGGTGGGAAAAGCGGCAGGGTGGATGGAGGAGGGAAGGAGGACTTCAAGGGAAGGGAATCTTTGACCGTTTAATTAAACGTAGATCTGTAGGTATATGTGGTGTAAAGAGAGACAGAGAGAGAGGAGGTAGATAGATATTGTAGATTAGGTAAATAGGTATGTGTGTAGGATATTTACATTCCCACCCCCACTTACCCGAGAGGAAGGGGAGTGGAGGGCAGGAGAAGAGGATACTATCAAAAGGTTCATTTTACCCATTACCCTCTCCTATCCTGTTAGGATCGTCTGGGGAAAGTCTCGAGAGTAGACAAGTTGACTGACCGGCCTTGTCCGTTGGTCTGTTCCCCATGGCCCATCGGTCACTTACGCGAGCTCTCTGTATTTTGTTGGTCTGTGTTTTTACACACAAGGCAACGGTACGTACCTGATGGACGGATGGACGGGCGGGACGGGCGGGAAGGAAGGAAATGCAATGTAATGTTAGATGATGGCACCTTAGTACCTTAGGTAAGGTTCGTAGGTAGTAGTGTAAGTTATGTGTGATGCACCCCTTGGTATATCGATGTTGTGAACTTGGCATGGTGGAAAAGTCTAACCTAGTAAAGGCCCCCTATCTAGGGGGAGTCAGGTAAAGTGAGGGACAAACATGCGCATACGCATAATGGACAAGCCTACGTTTCCTTGTCGTTCAATGAGGCAGGGGAATAGTATACAACTGTGTTCATAGCCTAAAGCTACATGGGACTATTAGGTAGACGGTCTAGTTAGATGGGTCACCTGCAAGGCGAATGCTAAACAAGAGACTGGATGACGAGATGGGATGTTATTTTTTAACGATTTTTATTGCTCTTGTCTGCAGAACTAAGTAAACTATGCTACCTAAGCTAGCTAACTATCCTGTGCCCCTACTTTCTCTGACATGCTTCTTCATTTCAACAAGAGAAGACTAGTTTGCCAGATATGTAGTGGTACCGTATCGTATCGTCCGCGCAAGAAATATGGCATTGGAGGGAGATGATATGTATTTCCAAGCCAATTGCTCTGATCGCCATTATTGCCCCCTCTTTATCACTTATCATGAAGTGATCTTTTTGATATTCGATAAAATATGTGTAGATATCGAGCAACGCATTTTCGTGCGATATCTGGAAAAAGTGTTGCTTTGGGTACTGAACCGCGAAAACCTTCTAGAATATAAAATCCGCTCCCAAGATGCACCCCCTTCCGAGCGCCAGCGGATAAAAGAAAAGGGTAGGTGTCTTAAGACGGTTTCCATCCCTTTCCAATATACCGAAAGAGAAAAAGGAACTTTTTTCTTCCGTTCTCATAATCCCGTATCTTTAAATCCTCCCATGAGTGAACGCCGGTGCCATGCATATAAAAACAAAAACAAAGGGAAGTAACAAAGAAAATGTAAAACCAGATCCCACTATATAACTCCCTGCCAAAAAGCAACACAAAAAAGACCTTCTAAAGGAGATAGATGAATAGAGATAAATGGGAAGAACGCTGGCATGACCTCATTCCATACGATACCCAAAGAAAAGTCTATTGTTCATCCATCCCAAGAAATAAGAAAAGAGAATAAGAGATTAAAAAAAAGAGTAAGTTGAGGTGAGTTGAGCTCTTAGAAAGGTCCCACCATGTCTAGATCGAGGTGATAATCATGATCATGACCTAGATACGGAGAGATCCTTTATTATTATATGTCCTTGGGCAGTATGACATCGGCCATCCAGCTCATGTCGCTGACCAAGTCGTCGAGGCCGCTGTCGTACCCAGGTCGGGTCATGTTCACTTCGGCGCTGTCATTGCGCGCGAGCAGTGCTGACGACCCGAGGGCCGTTACCGAGAGGTGACTTGTGTTGAGGGGCTTGGCGGCAGTGTTAGTAGCGGGTGCCTGGGGTAGGCTGTAGCCGGTGAATGGCTCTTGGATGGCATACCGGCGTAGGTCCTTTTTGGACGAAGAGGATGGCAGCCGCAGCTCAGTCTGGCTGCCGTTTGTGGCCTTAGAGAGGGGTGAGTCCGCCACCACATCCTCCTGCTCTCGCTGCAGCTGCAGCCGTAGCTCCTCGTCGTCATCTAGGTCCTCGTCATAGAACGAAACCTGGCTGAAGTCCCGCGACTCAGTCGACTGGAGGGATGTGGGGGATCCCAGACCAGACGATATCGTGGAGAACGACAGGTGCGACGATGGGATGTCCAGCTTGAAGTCAGGAATGCGAGAGCGGATGGCGGGGACTGGCGTAGCGTCGGTGTCGGGAAGAGGTGTTTCTTCTGGTGTGGTGGTAGTCGCCGATTTGTTCTGGCTCCCGTTGACCGAGGGGGTTACACTCCTCAAGAACGGAGGTGGTGATAGCGTCGTGAAAGGCGTGTTTTCTGATGTCGCCGACGATGCGAAGTTGTCGTCCTCATCCTCGTTCTCATTCTCCTCCACGATGTCGTCGGGGATCGATAACTTCGGGGGCACCTCAGCGTTGGGTGGCGTGCAGGGCAGGTCGTCAGAGAGAAATCGTCTAAGCGACTCTGGCGACATTTCACGGGACCGAATGCTCCCAGAGGGAGTGGTACTCCGCGAGTTCATACGACTGCTATCGGCGGTAGAGAGGCTGTCGAAGTCGCCTCCCGCACTCCTGCCACGCTCGCTATCCCGACTTTGCGGCCTCAAGCCGCCAAAGAACCGCCGCGCAGCACCAGTCCATCGAGGCGCGGGCGAGAGCGAACGAGCAGATCGCGAAGGAACGTCAGAGGGGGAAGAGCCGACACGGACTCCTCCTGGTGGACCCTGTGCTGAGGGTACGGGTCGAGGTGCGGTGAACTTAGACTTGGGGTCCATGGTCTTGAAATCGGCAGAGCGTAGAGAATTCATGGAAGCGCTTCTGAGTCGCAACTGTTGCTCATGGGGCACCTCGAGAGTATTAACTGTTTGTCCTGGAAGATAAGGACAAGTGCTAGTGGATGGCCGAGAAGGATCATGGGTTTCGGTAGAGCCATCTAATTCATACTGGGTAAAGTTGTGTAAGTAATTAGGCGTGCCCGGGTACTTAAATCCACAGGCACAACTCACGTAGTAATAATAAGTCTGACCCATTTTCAATCCACCGGTGCGTTTCGAGTTGCCCACCTGGTCACCATCACAGATGATGTTATCAAACCGATGACACCCTCTCCACTGGCTTCGATCACGTCGAATGTCTCTCTCCATAGTGTGATATTGTTGAAAATTGTCCCACGACCCGAGCAAGTATACCGACTGTACAGATGGATGAGTCTGCCTGCATATGGGGATGGTAAGCTTTTATGTACAGGTAAGCATCCCGGTGGTTTGGAACAAGACAACCAGCCGGCCGGCCGGTAAACAGAAAAAGGCAAAAGTACCCCGATGTCTGCCACTTGACGATGCAGGTACGACGTGGGCTGATAGCGCAAGGGTTTCAAAATGACTAGACGGTGTGTATGCACCCCAGCCATGGAAGACTAAAGAAATCCCAGCAGGGAAGCCCGGAGGACTTAAACAGATATGGCACTTGCTTTGGAGGATCTGTCAGATGAACAAGGGTGGTCCAGGTGCGAGAAAGTAATAGCTGGCTAGGTTGGCTATAGTACCAGAAAACAGACCATGAACGCTGGCAACTTGTGGTTGGGGGCTTGGTGGCAGGGCTGAAGGGCTGTGTTTATTAGACATGGGTTGTGATGGTGGGCAATATCTGACCTTCGCGTGGCAGCCCCCCCTGATGTGTAGTTGCGGAGATATAGCACTGGTGCTGGCTTTTCTTTTTTGGTCCAGTAGTGGATTTGCACAAACCCGTATTTCTGGAAATGAACTGATTACGAGGAAAGTTGTGAAGCAGACCTTTTTTTCTTTTTTTTCCTTCTCAGGACGTGTCTTGCTTGGAAGCTAGATCGAATCCGGCTACCGACCACGGACAAGAGCGAATGAAAAGAAAAGAAACCAATAGTTGTGGGTTGTATAGAGAATGGTATAGCCAAAACCAGTAACCAATATAAAGCAAGAATAGCTCCAGGCTAGGTTATAATGAACGAATGAAGATGAAGATCGAAAAAGAATGATTGTGGTTTAGGTAATTTTTATATAGGTAGGTATAAATAATGACAATTATAATAATGATTCAAAAAACTCACAGCAAGAAGGTAAAGAGCGTAGTTGTTGGGTCCATGATAGATAAATAGACTTGAAAAGGTCTCAAGGTCAGAGAATAGGGGCGTTGACCGAGATTATATGGAATGAATAAATCAATGCCTTTTAGGTATAATGGCAACTCGCCTGCAGCTTGCCGCCGTCTCGATTCTGGACTTCCCAAAGATAGAACGACTGAAACGATAAACCCTAGTTTGTCGACATGTTTCGAAAGACGCAGGTACCAGCACTTTGTTCAAGAAGAAGCTTTCGAGCCTATTCAGGGGATTCAAAGATTCGGCCAATTGCGTGGGGAATTGGTGCTGGCGGAAGCGCCGTACTGGGGGCTGCTGGGTGTAAGTTGAGCGTGTAATTGAGTGGTGGGCGCTTAAACAAGAACAAACGAGTCTTGCCCCTGGTCTGGAGAAGTAAGATCTGGGGGCTCACTCAAAAACTGTCGGGGACAGCGTTGCAATGGATATTCCTTCTCTTCTGTCTTTTGAGATGGGCAGATCAAGGATGAGGGAAAGGTGCTAACCTCGAGAAATTTTTATGTCTACAGGAAATTTGCAAGTTTATTTTGGCCTGCAGACGATCTGCGCTGAACCCAGTGGCTGCGGACTTGGGCGGGATCGACCTAGGTGATATATTTAATTGGGAGGATGATGTTAGTTATTAGTACAATACACCATTGGCTGCATCGTCAATCCGCTAATGGTTTCACGGCTTAGTTAGTGAGGATGGCGTAGGAAGTTGGTAGATAAATCCTGTCGTTCAATATAACAACATAACCCAGTTTGTGGGCCTTGAGGTTCAGCTTCGGCGAGTACATGAGAAACCTTAACGATACAACCGCCCTTCGGTTTGACATTGTAGAGTTGGGATAAAGAGTTGATATACCGAAATCTAAATTGACACATGTAGGTTAATCCATATGTAGCGGTAATGTATTATGAATGATGGTAGGGTGACGAGAACGAGAGGGGATCTTGGATAGGATCTGTCACGACTACCAGAGACGATGGGACCGCCCTCTCATTCGTGGTTGAGACGAAAACAAGTGGGTGGAGGGGGGGGCAACTGGATTTGCTCGTCCACATCGTCATGTCATCGTTGTCAGGGAGAAAGTCTTGCACGACTCGCTGATACTGCAGCACGGAAATCATTACACAACAATGCATGCCAACATGCACACAGGCCACATGGGATAGCCAAGAATTATTATCGACTCTGCCTGTCACTCCATTGGACGTATGCGAGAACGAGGAAAAACTAGTGAAAGGAGACGAAAAAGTGAGAAGCAACTCAGCTTTGACTAGGTCACACACTAAAATCCAAAATGGACTAGCGTAAGAAATGCGGCGTGACTAGGGAATCCCAGCAGCCAACCAGACACCTTTACCAAGCCATCAGCTCCCACATTAGGATGAAGCCCGTGTCCTGTGTCCTGCTTAAAGTGGGGCAACATGCATACATATATTTCACAAGAATTATGTTCTGGCTGTCTGGGCATAACCTAGGTATGTTAATCATTAAGGGAGCTAGAATTGCTACACCCGACAAATCACAAGGCAGAATCCAATTCCCCAAGTCCGCAGCAAGCAACAGGGGAAGCAAGCAAGCGCCGAACCCCTAGACACTAAATACTTGGTAGGTTTTGAATAGTAACCTACGTAAGGTTATGTAAATCCATAACTGACGACATTCATTACCCTACCTAGCGTAGTTGTAGTAGTATCTCAAATATCATTTATTTTTTTTTAGTTATTCATTTCGGATAATTTTCGATATACTAGTCTAGTGTACCTAGATCTTGCAGTTGCAGTCAATATCCAAATACTCGATGACGACAGACGATCACCGCATGGAGAAGGTGGGAGAACACGAAAACTACTGGCCAGTGGCTTATAGTTGGACCACTTTCGAAGTTCGAGAAGGAAAAAGAAACGTGATATTGATAATGCTACGCTAGTATAATAATACATACATGAAGTTCGGGATTGACAATAGCCAATGTCGTACTCACGGCAATCGACATGCAGTAAGTAAATTGTTGACGAGCAAATAAATATTATACGCGCATCCCAACTGAGAGGACGTACGTAGACGTGGCTTGGCAAGGACATACTCAGTTGGTTTTGCATTTTCACTTCCCAAAACCGCATGTAGACCTTTTGTCCGTTCGTGGGTAACAAAATGGGACAGAAAGTCCCCCCCACCCAAGTTTAGCCCTTGCATCATGCATACCTATATTGATATATCTACTACCTAGTGTACTCTACATACATATGTATATTGATGCAGATTCCGTACAGCCGGACGAGAATGCAGCAAGACGCATCACCGTCGGCATCGAATCCCGGGTCTACCATACACTACATTACACTAGATAGCCCCGATTGCCGGACAACCTATCTGATAATGGCAATAATCGAACATGCAGGTCGGCAGTGTTGTTTTCCAATAGAGAAAGAAGAACGAGACTATAGTTTCAGTCAACCTTTGGTAGTACCAACCAAGCTAAGAGGACAACTGGTTCACGCCGGTTATGTTGTTCTACACTAAGTAAATACCACCGCGTTGCAAGCAAAAACCCTGCAGGGTCCGACGTTGTCGCATAAAAACCTACCTACTATGTATGGTAACACCTAGCTATAGTTGACCCACATATTCTATACCTTGAGATATACACTAGGTTTAGTTAAAGATTAAGCTGGGTTAATTTCTCCTTTTTTTTATTTTTTTCTTTCTTCTTTTTCTTCTTTTTTTCTTTCTTCTTTTTCTTCTTTTTTCTTTTTTTCTTTTACTCCAGTCGGCAGCCCCGATAAGGAGAAACAAGACAAAAAAGACAAGATGGGGGAAATAAAAACAAGCAAGAAACCCCTTTAAAAATAAACTCACTACGTAATTACCCGACAAAAGCAATTTCATGCAGGGCACGGGTCTACTTTGATCACCGGCAGTGGACCAGTGAAGACCTCGGTACCTTAACAGGTACCACAAGCTATTTTAAGCTCCGGGACCACCAAAGGGTATAAGCGAACAAACATCATTCAAGTCGTAACGATAAACCTGGGGGGAGGGAAAACAACCCAAAACCTGATAGCAAAAGGGAAATCATCATACGGCAATCGGCAGATATTCTGCTAAAAGCTATCAAGTACGCCGGCAAACAGCGACGATCCCCGACTTGTAAGCATACGGGATAGAAATGGGGTATTTCATACGCGTACATAACCCACACGCGATCGGTTTCTCGTACCTTTTTTATTTTTTATTTTTTCCTTTTTTTAACGCCGACATGCAGCAGGATTTGCGCCAAAACCAAAGAAAAGTAAAGAGAGGAACAGGAACTGGAACAAAACACGGACCATGTTAAAAAAAATTGTGAAACGCGCGAACTAGTGTAGTATAAAGAAAAGATATATAAAAAAAAAGTACACGACAGCTGACCATAATAGGCAGTGAGTTTCACGGGACCAAACTTACTCAACTAAGCGGAGAGAGTTATGTAAATTGGTGTGAATCGATAGCCTTTTCCCCCTCCTAAATCTGAAGCTAAAGCCACTTACACACAGACAGTGAGGATAATCAAGACGGCTAATATTGATATGCTGGGAAATACTAATCATGGAAGAAAAGAAAATAAATGGAATTTATACTTTTGCATATCATTATCATTATTGCTATTAACCCTAGTATTATCTTAACTACCTACCCTACCTACATTACCTACAGACTGAACTAACCTAGCTCTTATTCTACGAACTAAAGGAATAATGGCTGACGCTTGCCATCATCATCATCATCCCATCTTTGTTATGTGTTTCGTTTTTTCTTATGCGCCTCTACACTAATTTTTTCTAGACTTATTCTAAGCCCGATCCAACGTCTCAGATTTCCTTTTTTGGAATGCCCATGGTACCCTGGCAAACCCAAGTCGGTTTGCAGTCAGTTTCCCTCGTCCGTTCGATGGGCTCGCCTGTCTCGGAGAATTCTTTTCGGGGAGTGGATGGAAGGAAGGGGAATGGTAGATGAAATGGAGATAAAAAGCCTCTTTTGTCTTTTTACGCGAGACGACAAATCATAAATCCCCCCATATTCGTAAACTCCGATGAGACCAGGGGAAAGGGGTGACGGGGATTCATGGGATAAGGGGGCACATGGGCATGACCGATACCTGGTAAGTGAGAGTGTTTGTACCAAGCTCAACCATAAAAGAGTATCATCATCATCTGTATGCCCTCATGCGGTTATCCGCCCCATGGGTTGAATCTCCGGAGTATAGATCTCAACCTAAACATGTATGTAAGAGGTCATACCCCAATACACTTGCATACGTCGGGTAGATAGCATCATCGCCAATTTCCTTTCCTAACAAGACTTGGGAGGAGTTCGCACATTACCGCAGACTTCGGAATAGGATATCATCTCCCTCTCCGTCTCTTTCCCTTATTACGCCCTTTTTTGTTCGTGTGGCGGAGGCCCGGATATTACTCATCGTGATATTCCTTCTAACCTGTTCTCATTGCCACTCAGACACACGCGGCCTGAGCAAGAAATAAAGAAGGAAAGAAAAGAAAACATTAATAAGGATTCTCTCCTAATACCTAATCGTTTGAGTAATACGGTGAGAGAGAATATATTATTGCACTACAATATCACATCATGCCATCGGAACGTCTGTGTTTGTGTCTGTGTCTGTGATCAGATAACTCAGCAACCTAGGGGAAAATCCGGGAAAATAAAATAAAAACACAAACCTCGTTTCCCTTACACAAAGCCTCATTTCGAAAGGAGGGAGCGTCAGCTTGGGCTGCACAGGGGGAAAAAGACGCGTCGCGCAAGGGCACGTTCGATATCAAAGCCCTCTTAATGACAGGCCTTGCCTTGTGTCCGTCGGCTGCCGCCACCATCACCACCGCCAACCACCAACTACGCCTATTGATCACAAAGAAAGAGCTCACCTCACCTCTCACTTCGTTCTTTTTTTTTCTCAGCTACGCCTCAGCTATGTAGGTATTACTTAGAAGTGCGTAGTATAGATGGGTAAGACAGAGAGTCGATAATTTTATATCGAACTAGTTGGTAATATCAAAAGTTGTTTGCTTGCTCATCTTGCTGTCATTCTTTCTCCAAAATAGGTGCCCATACGGCGTATCGTATCGCATCGCATTGTGTCTATGACTCTTAGGGCTCACCTGACCTTGACCTTCATCATAACATCCCTGGCTAACAGACAGCCTCACGGAGAGGGTACATACAAAAGGACATCTAGCTACAGATGCCGCAGGACGTCATATCCAGGGCGCGAGCTACCCGTTCGTAGAACGTATAGCTACGCAGGCAGGATGTCGTTTCGGTGATCATCTTCACACGCTCTTTTTTATTCCCCGAAACTATCTAGCCCATATCAGGCCAGCTCGTTCTTCAGCCCATGCCGACGTCGTTGCTGTTCGGCAGCTACCTAGTAGCTTCAGCCTTTTTCATTTATTACCTCCTTATATGTATAGCGTATATGATATATCACAGCTGACTATACCACACCTAGTTAAATATATGAACTAGGCTTATCTAGCCTAGTCCGTTCACCTCGAACTACCGTTGGGGAGGCCAGCCACTTACACACTGTCCCCTTCCCTCGGGTATCCGTGAATCCCAGGTCCACCCCTCGTATGGACGAGGTTTTCGAAATTCTCGCTAGGTAGCGTAGCGCTGTCTTGTCACTGAAGAAGTGCGCCCCTTCGGTGATCCGGCGGGGCCACATGACTCGAGGTTGCCGCTGACAGGTGAGATCTCGAACCACCACCAGTCTAGAAAGCTAGAGATATAGCTTCAGTAAGTAGGTCATCCCAGCCAACGAGGCCGCCTAAACTCAGGTTTTGAAACTATGCAAGACGACAGAGGATGAAGAGACATACTAACCCACCCCTATCTCATGCCCCCCCTCTCCCCCTCTCCCGCCGCTGCCTGTCTCGTATAGACTAAAGCACCAGAAAGCAGACAGATGTACGGCCTGCCACACCAGCCGGCTGGCTAGCCTCCTCGTATTATTCCGAGAGGCAGGGTGGCTGCCAACATACTGCGATGTGTCATAGATTTTCTTTATGTCTTGCTTTCGTCCCGGCAGGCGGGTTTGCCAGCCCCCCTTGTTTACGGTTTTCCTTTTTTTTCTTCAGCTAGTGAAAGGTGGCTGTCAGTTCATCTGGTGACATGGCCCCTCAAGCCAGCCCTATCTATCTAGAGAGAGAGGTCTAGACTTGACTTCCCTCATTACCCACCTACGTACGTATCTAGGTGGACATGGGATGGGCTGGATATGGTAGCCTGGCTAGCCAGCTAGGAGTCAGAGGATCCTAGGAGAATGGGGGGAGGGGGGAGGTCAGCTTGTTCGTTCCGTCGCCAATGAGCAGAGTCCACACACCCCATGTTGAGTTGCTGTTCACGTGCCCGGACCCCTCGGATCGTAGGTGTTGTTCGGCATCGTCGAGGCTTGCCGTGGGGGTTTTACGGGATGAGCATGGATGGGCAGGTGGGTGATTACCTACGTTAGTCTTTTCCTACTGCTAGTCAATTCGTTCCACGTACTCATCGGGGAGGTGGGGAGGAGGGAAGTGATGTGCGTTGTTCCATCGTGAAGGGAGGATCCTAGGTATGGATGTTCCTCTCAGGCTGCAAGTTAAAATTTTGGAATGCTGCGAGTTGGGACCTTGCTGAGCTGTTATTGGCTGCCTCCACCAATGATTGTAATTCCCGTATTGTTGGATCGTTGGTTACATCTTGTTTTGCTTTTTTTTTTCAGCTATACACTAGAGGACGCCGCGTAAAAATTGCAATCCTCCATCAAAATCATCATCAACTAGCCTTCGTCAAGCCCACCTGCTCTACACCCTTTCTTCGGCGTCGACTTATTTCTCGGGGATTTGCTGGTTCGAGTGGAGAAAGCCAGCCCTATCTGTATGCGTGGGTGCGTGTGTCTACCTTCTCTCCGAGCAGCTGGTTCCTGGCTTATGCAGGTACTATGTAACCGTTCAGCTGACGTTGACGTTTCGCCCTAGACAATTCTCGGAACGGACGTGGGTACCAACCTGCATACTACTGGCTACAGAAAACACGACTAGGATGTCTCACTAGAGATAGTAAGACGAATAAACAATGGAGGTGAGATGTCATAATTTCTCTTCTAGAAGCCTGTGATCCATGAGGCTAACACCAAGTGGCATGTGCCTTCGACAGAGGCTGGGATGGCTGGATCATCGAACGGGTCGTAATTCGTAGGGTGGCTTGAGGGAGCCAATTGTCAAGGTAGGCAGCCCCGAAGAGAAAAACAGTCAAAAAAATCACTGACGCTTGAGTACTCTGTTGCTTGGTTTATCATCTTATTCTCCGTGGCATATCATAGCACATCCTCTCCTCCGGGGACCTAATCATCGGGATTCACTTCTTCATTCAACCTTATACTGATAATGAGATGTTCATTCCCTGGCAAGAGGATTTGGGAAAATGCATGTCAGCTGTAGTTAGTTCGTCATCGTAACAGTAACCAATCAAACAAATTACCCATTCCAAATGGTATTTCCATATTATCCAAATATCGCATCCTCTTCGTAGCTTTAATTTTGGGCTGAAAGGAGCTTTTGTAACTAAACTATCTCTCATACTTTTTCCCAAGTTAGGGTCTCTCGCGCCGCGAGCAGGTAGGTAATCGGACAACAATTCCTAAGCTGGTTTCTAAATGTTGTCCGAGTGAGGTTATACGAGAAGACTACTTGTTCCTTCGAGCAAGGTCCTGGCTAATTTTGTCTTCTTCCTCTATACGGCTTGATTCCAGCTGGACCAAAATCATCGGATCATGAGGTCTCTTGGCTCTTGGAGAACCACAACCAAAAGAAAAGGTATAAAATGCGCAAGTAAAATTGCAGTCATCAGTTCCTACGATGTTCTTTGGCTTTTGTACCCATGCCCTGAAGCCTTATCATTGCAAATGAGTTTTCTATGAGCTATAGCTTCCCTATAATTCTGGTTCAAACGAATAACTAGTAAGAATGCCGATCCGGAGGATAAATCCAGAACGAGAAAGTGCTTCTTCCTGCAGTAAGTATTACAGCCCTGAGACACCTGATGAGCGGAGAGATATGTTCCTGGGGTACGGATCTTTAAACAAACACATTGCGGGGAGGAAGCATCTGCCCACATGGAGGCTCGAAAAAGGAGACCCCTATTATTATCACCATTCCAATATCCTCTCCCTTCTTGCCACAAAACAGTTCCTTTGTGGGGGGGGGGGGGGGGGGCTACACCTCACCTAGTGAGAATTTATCTATGGTAATATTAGGAAAGTTCATACTTAAGGCAAGTGCATCTCTACAGTATTGATCTAGAGATTTGATCGTTCATACTCCCCCTTTTCGCCTGAATATTCTATCTATATCCTAGTGTGGAGACATATGAATAGCAACAGGGCTTAGTGGGAAAGAAAGGAGCTTGGGAGGGTTTTTACAACTCTTTCGTCGAGAAAGACTGAAGAAGACTAAGAGAGAAATGGCCGGACATAGTCATTTTTAATTCATGATATAAATCATTGGTATTTCTTGCGAACCTTTTGAACAAATATTTCGGGTGTATGTGATTCAGAAAAGGGTGCCCTCGCAGAACTTGAAAATATAGGTAGGTAAAGTAAAGTATGTGCTCCTCTTACAATACATCAACACAATGAAAGCCTATACTGTGTTTGTCGATGTAGAATGGTTTTGCCAAAACGAGTGCCCTTTTATTTTACTTTTAATGTTATATATTAAAGGATATCGAAGCAAAACTTGGTTTCGTCTAGGTTACCCCAGTATACCCCCTTATCGTTCAACTCATTCTTCTACCCCGTTTTTTTGACAAGTAATCCTATACTGACTAGTTGAGGTTTCTCATTTGTTTGAGACCAAGTAGTAACACTAATAGATAGGAATATTACTACTGAATCAATATTGTTTAGTAGTACTCTTCCCAAAAATCGGCATCCTCTTACTGGCAATACTATTTGGTCCTTGGCTTTTGGTGTAGGTATCTTGCTCCCTAGGATATGTATAATTGACTACCTACTCCGTAGACAGCAACTTGGTGGGATGTTAGACTCCCCCCCTAGTTGTTCGAGAATGACTTTATATATATAATTCAGTAATAAACAAAGCTGGATAGTTTTATATATGAGGATAAATGAACTAGTCTACTAATTCCAAAACACTCATAGACTAGATAATGCAACAACTTTAATACTTATTCTATGGCCCTCAACTTCTTGTACTTAACCACCTCTCTATTCTGAATTCATATCTGAGCATTACTGTAATGGGATATAACTAGATAGTGATCGTAATGAATGGTATCATGGGGTAGAGGTTCACTGTAAAATAGGTACATGTGAGCTGTGGACGCCCTGGACCCCTTTTCAGGAGATCCTCAGTAACCATTTTTTGTCTAATAATGATCGCTTGCTTCCTATCCTCCTCACTCTGCTGTGCATCCTCTCGCTCACTTGATGATTTTTTGATCCATATGACTTAACTTTCAACATTTCATTTATCGTATTTATTTCATTTTAAAGCATTGGCAGTCTATGTTTCCATTTCCTCTCACACACTCTCTCGCTTTACACTAACGTAACCTCACTGATACTTTGTCATGACTGGCTAGACAAGAACGTGAGTAATCATGTTGTTATTGTTGAATCTGAGACTTGAGCTACAATTACCTATATTATTGTTATCTGTGCCTTGAAACACTTTCTTGTCCCCTACCAGATGTGTACTTCTATGTGCCTCATAGACGCTTTTTCCATCCTGCCTGTTCTCGCTTTTCCAAATCAAAGATGAGAAAGGTGCAGGGCGAGATGTGCATATGGATAAGACCAAGAAAACTACTCTGTCTTTCTATGTATAACACTCAACTATAACCACGTTGTCTACCAACCTACCCATGAAGCAGGCCATTTTAGGAAGTCCATTATACCATCCCCTCTATGCTCACATCTCATTCCAGAGTACAAGATTTTAATATGTAGCGGGAGGGGGTTGCAGGGGGGGAATAGTACACTGAACCAGTGCGCTGTCTTGAGCTCTGGTAAAACACAGCACTTCCTTAAGCAAGCATCTAGGCATTACCAAGAAAGTTACGGCCCCTACGCCATCACACACATGTCTTCTCTTCTCTACCCCAAACCCCTTAATACCCTATATTAGGGTCAGTGCCTGCTGGTACCATCGTGTTCCTTCTCCTTTCTTACTCCCTATATTCCACACTAGATAGCACCCTTCCCCCTGAACAAAGTCTATTGAAAGAGTGAAGAGAATAGATAACGAGTAAGTAAAAAGGAAGATAATAAACTCCCCTTCCCCCAACCTTCCCCTTCCTTCCCATTAAAATAGGGGAAAGTAAAGATTAACCCTCCTCTTAATATAGTATAAATTTTGTTCGATGAACGTAACCTGTATACGTACGTACATATGTACCGACTCAAGATTAATTGTTTAGATAGCTCCAAGAGTTCTGCTACCTCTCTATATAGCACTTGCTATATTAAGGATTACCTCCTTTCCCGCCACTTTTGCCCCACGGGAGCGCCGCCCAGACTCTGTTGGGTCATGAGATAAAGATAGCTACTTACCGGTTCAATATAAAGGATCGTGTATGCAGGAAGGAAGGGAGAAGGGTAAGCTAGCTACCTCATGCTTAGAATATTCGTGGAAGTATAAATAGGAGCATAATTCCCGAGATGGATCAAGGACTTAGATTCTCTTCAATCCCTCGAGACCACAGAGAATTATTCGTTGAATACGAATCTCAATTCCAAACCCAATGGCCCTCTGTCGCAATACCCTACACTAAATTACTCACCCTTTCCTCCAGCAATGTTGATTTATTTAAAAGAGAGAAGAAAGTGAAGTAAAGAGGAAGAGAGCCCCCTTAAATTCGGAGAAGGTTAAGAAGGCCTCTCATACCAATACAACAAGTATAAACTCTGCCAGATCAACACATATGACCTACACACGTATGTACCTGCCTAAGGTTAGTTATTTGGGTAGGTTCCGGAAAGTTCTACATACAGAGTGCCTACCCCCTTTCCCTCCCTCCCCTTTCCTTTCCAATTATGTTTTCTCATCTCCCATCCTCATCTTTTCCCTGGTGCCACATTTCTCCTACCATACTTATACCACTTTGCCATGTTCGTATTTCACAGACGCAAACATGAAAAAGAAAAAAAAGAGTTATGGTCTAAAATATGTCCTCTCTCTATCCTCCATCTTCTCCATATATCCCATCTATCCATCCTCCCTAGGTCAATCCGATCCACACGTATTATCCCACTCATAAGTTTTCTCAAGTCTCTAACACTATACCTATGGTCGCCTATTAGGTAGAGTGTAGGTTCTAGTGATATACGCAAGAGAAAAAGGGGATGTGGTGAGGTAACGTCGTTATATCCTAATTCATTTCATCGTTAGGCAGAGTATCAGTCAAGTCATCCCAAAGAAAGAGATGGAGAGAAAAAAAAACATGAGTTGGTTATTATCATTATCTGTTGAGTAGGACGAAACCACGAGAGAGCCTTTTGTGTTTCCCTTTTCTGTCTTCTTCTTTTTCCCCTTGACCTAAGCCAAGGGTCTCCCAACCGCAACGATGACGACGGACAACATCCAGAAAAAAGTGACAGGCATCTTGCCTTCCTTCTCCCCCCTCTACTATCTCCCTTCTCTTTCTTGTCATATCTCTTTATGTTCAGTATATCTTCGCCTTCTTTTTCTTCTCGAAAAGCCGTCTCGTCATCACCCCTCTCCCTTTCCTCACACCTCATCGAACTTTTCAACTAAATCATTATCAGGCAGTAACCGGAGTGGAACCCGCATACACACCCTCACTTCCGAGTGAAACAAGACACAATCCCTAGGAGAAACAATAAAAATATACATGAATAATCCTACACGGCCTACAGGTTTCACGAGCTAAGTTTTACCAAGAAACCCTTAAACCTGGTGGTGTCGAACAGCGTAGGTTAAAGTTGAACTAAGTAGCAAAAAAACGCCCCATGAATATGCCTCCTCGTCCCATTTGTGAAGTAACGATCGTTTTCCCGTACGTGGTTCAATCCAGAAAATCCCGTTGACTCCGCAATCAAGTCTGGAAAGGAAAAAAAACCACCCTAAGTTTTGGTATAGCGAATGTAAGCGCTCATAACGTGAATGCGAGGTAAAATTAAGTCCTTCGTTTTTTCATTTCGAGTTTTTTTCTTTCTTATTATCTCCTCATTGAGTCTTGGCAGCCGCCTTCTTCTCTTCGGCTTCCAGGCTGTTGGCGGCATGTAGCTTCGCGCGCTCGTACTTCAGGGTAGTGTCGCCCTTCCAGTTGGTCCCCAAGAACTTATCCCAGAAAGTAAAGAATGGCTGAGAGAAGTTGGTCTTGATGCCCCAGCTCTGGTGGTGGATGTCGTGGTATGCTGCGTTGTTGCCGGTAATGCGCTGCATAGGATCCCAGGGGAGCGCATAGCCGCAGTGGTCATCGACGGTCTTGATGGTGGAGAAGATGAAAAAGAAAATGCCCTGGCGTGCGGTCATGAAAGCGGCTTTGTAACCGAGACCGGCGCCCACGGTGTCGAGGAGGAACCCCTCGACGGGGTGGTTGTACAGAGCGCCATACGCATAAGGAACGTAGAGTCTGTGATGTCTCGAGTGAAACTTGGCTATGAAACAGTTAGCGCGTCATTTTGGGGATGGATGGATGGATGAGATCAAATGTATTAGCTTACCATAGAGCCACTTGTTCATGTGCATGGCGCGGTGAAGGAAGTATTGCCAGGTGTCGAGGACGGTGGCGGCGACAACGATCTGGAGACCGGGGATGACGGCATAGTAGATGGCCTTGGCGACAATCAGCTCCCAAGCGGCGAAAGCCGGAACGGTGGTTCCATTGGAGGTGTCGAGGCCGGAGGTGAGGAAGGGATAGTGACCGCCAGCCAGAGCGCCGGCTAGCAGGGGATGCGACACAGCCATGTTCTTAGAAATGGTGGCGGCGTTGAGTCCGAGCAATCCGAGCACAGCAGGCAGAGCTCTTTGCGCCAGGCGAACGCGAGTAGCCCAGACAGCAACGTCGTACTCCTCCATACCGGTCATCTGTGGCGGATCGGTATAGCCCAGAACGAAGGCCATGACGACCTGGATAACCTGCTGAATGATGACATCGCGAAGAACTTCGGACAGGGTTGCTCGATTGCGCTGGGAGATCTCGGCGGGGGTGTGTAGACGATACTGCGGCCACAAATCGTAGATGTCGATGATGTGAAAGAAGGTGGAAACAATCCAGTAGGTGGCGATAGGAGCGAATATGGATAGGTAGAAGTCAGGGAACCACGAGATCAGGTCGGTGGTCTCGACTAGGGTGTAAGAGGGTAGAGGAGGGAGGTCGGTGACCAAGGTCAGATTAGAAGCCATGACCGACGCCAGGCACGGGAGAGGATTTCTTTTACGATTATCAATTGTGTGGCCAGTGCCGTGATAGTAGTAGTGGTAGTATAAGAAGCAAAGAGTTGTGCAAGTTAAAAAAAAAAGTTGTATTGAGAATTTATGAATAGTTGAAGGATTGTCGGGAAGTAGAAGTGAAAAGAAGAAGAGAGAGAAAAAAGTGTTGGTGTTTTAGCTTATTGTTTTATTACTGTGTTGTATTGCTGTAGGTTTAAAAAATAAAAAATAAAAATAAAAAAGGAGGGTGAGATAAATGCTTTTGGGGAAAAAGGTAAAATTATTATATTATTGCATCTGAGGTTGGAATTGGGGAGCGCGTTGCTTTGCCTTGTCTCTTTGCGTTGTGTTGCGTGAGATAGTTCTGCCACAAGGGGCGTTTTTTATTTTACTTATTATTTTATTCTTCTCTTTCTTTCTCTCTAAAGGGGCGGGTTGTCGTACATTATTATATCACTGCATGTAGGTGGAGCTGGCTATGTAGGTACAGTATGTACCTAACACTACGTACCTACCTATGTACACTATTATATGTCAGCTTAGCTAAAGAAGTACCTAACTTAAACTTTCTTCACTGCACCTTTTTTTCCCCTTTTCTTTAACATTCCTTCCCTTCCTCCCCCCTATTTTACTTTTTCAAATATCAATTTCGTTAGTCCAATGGGTCCCGCGGGTTTTTCGAAGACCGAAGTCACCTGTTTCCTTTCCTGTCTCTACCGTCAAAACGGACGATGTCGGACAATCGGATTTAATGGCCTGATGTTTTTGCCAACACTTCCATTGGGAGTTGCCATATAAGTGATACCTAGTTTGGGGGATGTAAACATATGTATAGCTTGAGGTTAGTCTAAACGAGAGTAAAATACTTTTGCATTAGAAGTACTTATATACTACTACTCCGTACCCTACAAATGGAATTGATAGGTGATTCTCACTTTTGGTAGGTACAAAGATTCAATTGTCTGCCTTAACGCGTTTAATGAAGTACAATTTCCTTAGTAGACTTATGCATTATGGGAACGCGTCTAATTCTCGGATCTTACTGTTTGCTCATTTCGTGCTTCGGCTTCCTTCGGGACCCGCGCGGTACCGGAGGCAAACCCTGAATTTATAGTTTGCTGCCTAATCTTTAAGGTTTTGCCTGCTTGCCAGGTCCCTCAGCTGCTTGCCTGACTCCTCCAGCTGTCTGGTCCTGTCTAAGTCAGATCAAAATTCTAGATCTAATCAGTGGCGCGTGCACTAAGCCAGGATTGGCTTACTCCGTAGTCCCCCCTCGATTCAACCACTGATACCCCACTTCTGCTCTGCTAAAATTTTGAGGGTCTGGCAGATTGAATTTCTGCCCCTCATTATTATTATATTATTCTCTTCGCTGAAGAAATTCCGCCTTTCTCTCTTTTCCCATCCATTCTCTCGGTGTCTGATCTCGTCTCCCTTCTCGCCTTTCATCAAGCCTATATCTTTCTGATATCTTTGTATCTATTCCTATCCTCCTATATCCTCAATACCGCCAAAATGATAATTTACCGGGTATGTCGCATCCCCCTCTCTCTCCTCCCCCCCCCCCTTCGTCCATATCATATCATATTATATTATATTATTTTCTTTTTGTTTTTCCAATATTTCATGCTAATTCGTATTTTCCAACTTTCGTAGGATGCCGTTTCCGACTCCAAGGACGAGCTTCTGTCCGACTCCTTCGATCTGAAGGAGGTTGACGGTGTTGCCTACGAGGCCGACTGTGCCATGATTGAGATTGGTGCCGTCAATGTTGGTACGTTACGTTGCGCGAAGAACCCTGGGGAATTATGATCGTTATCCCGTAGACGCTTCCCCTCTCCCAAGTATTACATTGCTAATTACCTTGTAGACACTGGTGCCAACGCTTCCGCCGAGGAGGCTGGCGAGGACCTTGACGACGGTGCCCAGAAGGTCAACAACATCATTCACTCGTTCCGTCTCCAGGCCACCAGCTTCGACAAGGCTTCCTACCTCTCTTATCTCAAGGGTAACACATCCAATCCATCCATCTTGAATTCGGTCTGGGTTCGATGTTGGTCAATGGGCCTAACTTGGGAATATAGGATACATGAAGAAGGTTACCGAGCACCTTAAGAAGAAGGGTGCTTCCGCCGAGGAGGTCAAGGATTTCCAGACTAAGGCCCAGGCCTTCGCCAAGAAGATCGTCTCCAACTTCAAGGACTACGAATTCTACACTGGTGAGAGCATGGACGTTGACGGAATGTGAGTGGCCATAGCAGCCGATCCCCTCTCCCAATCCTAGTTTCCCCATATAAATCAATGCTAAACTTATATTGCAGGGTTGTCCTTCTTAACTACCGCGAGGACGGTATCACCCCCTATGTTACCATCTGGAAGCACGGTGTGGACGAGATGAAGGTCTAAAAACTGGACCTGATTCGCCTGGGGGAAGGAGAGGGATCTTACGGGATATTTATGAACCACGAGAAGATAAAAAAATAAATAAAGCAAAAAAGGAGAAGGGATGACGACGTGCGACGCTTATTTTCTTTGTCCTTGAATGCATTATCCAGGCTCATTACATAGGTTAATTTCTATATTCAGCGCCCACCAACGCCGTGCGGATCTGCTGAAGCCTGATGATATATCTTAACCTGTCCCAGTCACTCTCTCTGTCTCTCTCTCTCTTATCCCCACTCTTTTTTGTTTTATGTGAAATCTAATTGGATACCCCAAGTGTAGTAGTCTAATTTCCCCTTATACCAGAAACCAATCAACCTTTCCAAGACCTCCAAAGGAAAAACCAAAACCAAAACCAAACATTGTCGAATTTCTTTTGTCTAACATGGTTTACTCCAAAACGTACTTTACTCCACTGATCCCAAACCCAGAAAATAATAATAATAGGGTAAGTAACATCCCAGCAGAGAACACAGAGAAAACTCTTCCTTCTCTCCCCTTTCTATCTGCTCTTGTTACACCGCTACCGCTACCGCCTCAGCCAAACCTAGGCCTCGTAGCCAGCGGCACGGGCGGGACCACGGCCTCGGCCCCGGTGTCGGAGATCTTGTTGGGGGGCGGGAAGGGCAGCTTCTTCTTCTTGGCCAGCATGCCCGCGAACGGCGAGGAGGAGGAGAAGGAGCCCTGCGAACCACCGCTCCCAGAATGGTGATGGTGGTGGTTAGGGTGGCCCGAGGCGGCAGTCGAAGCCATCTTGTCGGCCACGCCGTACCGCTCGTTGATCGAGTGCGCCGCCCGCGCCCCCGCCACCACCTGGTCCCCGTGGCGCTGGCGGAAGTTGTTCGCCGTGCTGGCGGCGGCGCGGGCGTCGGCCAGGGACACCGAGGCGGGGTCCCGGTGCAGGTCCGCCGCGGTCTTGAGGGCGGCTTGCTTCTGCGCCCAGGTCGTGCCTTGGGGGCCGGGGGGCTGGTTGGGGTTGGGGTTGGGGGGGCTGTTGTGGGAGGAGCTTAGCGGGCTGCGCGACCGCGAACTGCTGGACGACCCCGGGCGCGAACGCGACGAGGCGGAGGAGCCGGGGCGCGAGGAGGACGGCGCGCTGAGGTGCTGCGAGTGCGGCGAGAAGCTGCGCACGCCGAGGTCGCCGAGGTGCGCGGTGGCTTTGGTGGGGGACGGCGTCAGGGACGCGGTGAGCATGGGGGTGGTGGCGCGGAGGGGCGGCAGAGGCGGCGGAGGCGTGCGCCGCTTGCCCCAGCCCCCGCTGCTGCTCATGCTGAGGGAGAACCCCGGCCCGGATATGCCGTCGGCGTCGGGGGCGAGCTGGTGCGGTGCGCCGAGGGGAGGGAGGGACGGGGAGTGGTGGTTTCGCGGCGGGAGGCGCGGCGGGAGCATGGGAGGTGGCCCAGCACCGGGTCGGCTCGAGGGGTGGGATGAGGATGGGCGGGGGGGCCCACCGCCGCGGAGGGGAGGAGGGGGGAGGTGGGAGGTCGAGAGCCCGGTGGTGTCGAGGCGGAAGGGCTTGGAGGCTAGGGCTGGGTCCTCGGGCCCGGTCGCGGTCACCGGTCTCTGGTGTTGGGGGAAAGAGGAGTCGGGAGGTCCGCGCCGGGAGGGGAGAGGGGGACCACCGCCTTGAGAGGAGGTTGAGGTTGGGGGTGGGAGAACATGGCCGTTTGGTGCTGGGCCTGATCCGTTGACGCGCTTGGGAGGAGGACCGAAGGAGGACGGGTCGCGGAGAGAGGTTATGGGTGCGACGCTGTGGTTACTGCGGGTGCTCTCGGGGGAGCTGTCGCCGCGGTTGAGGAGGCCTTTCTGTTTTTTTGGTTAAAGGAGTATTAGTAAGGGTTTGAAATGGAAAAGGAGTTTGTTGTGTTAGAGTGTGTGTTGTTAAGGTATGTGTAAAAAGGGGGTCGGTTAGTAAATAGGAGGTAGAGATAGGTAAAGTTGAAAAAAGAAAGGTTGCTAGGTAAACAAGTGAATCTGAATAGAATAAAAGAAAAAGAAAAACATAATATAAACTTACAACTTGTCCTTTCAACGAAGTGCCTTCTTTTTCGGGGTGCCAACCATTCTTCACGATTCCTTTCCAGTCTGTCATTTCTATTGTTGTTTTGTTATTGTCGTCGGCAGCAGCAGGCGGCGGATGGATAGGAGAAAACTGGAAGACTCCTAAAAAGTTAGGTATGTAAGATGAGAGATGATGACAAAAGTTGTTACTTCTGGGCTTGGGTGATTTAATTTTATAGCTAAGATAAAGGGTCCCTTTTTTTTCTTTTTTCCTTTTTTCTTTTTTTATCCGTTTCCTTTTCTTCTTTCCATTTATAATATTTTTTATGAAATTTGTATCCCATAGTTCCTAGGTATGGAGCTTTGCTTTGTTCCTCGATCCAAACTATTGAATAGGGTGGATTTGCATAAATTCGCACGATGACGTATATCCACACGCATGTGAATTCCAAGGTTCTCACTCTAACCTACCTAAGCCACAGGTGCTCACGCCGCAACAGGGGGTTTCGGGGGATCGGGTTTGTTAGATCTGCTTTTCTAGAATTGGGGCTTGCAGGCTCTTTTTTTTTTTTTTTTTTTTTACCTTCTAGGCCAGGCTAGTGTGATTGCATTGCTACCTGAGATAAGTACGTACCTGGTAGCGGATATAGGAGGTAGACTAGCTAACTAGTACTATTTAGTGCAAAGATATACTACTAGCGGCCAATTCCGTCCACCGCTCGCGGTACCACTATTGATAACTAGACTGTTGGCCCCTCCAAACTCCCCAAACCCACTCTAAATATTGACATTTGATCCCATCCCATTAAAAAAAAAGAAGAAGAGAGATACAGAAACGCGACGCGTTTTCTATTCCCAACCAAGCGATAGGGTTAAATGACGACAACCCAATTCATGACACTGGAACTCTAGAGAAACGGAAACACGGATTCTTCAAAGAAAGAAATAAATATATAAATATCATGCGCCATGACAACATCCACCACCTCAGACACCGAACTTTTGACGGAGCATTTTGGATACCCGCCCGTTGTACGTAACAATCTATTTTCCTCCCTACTTCCTCTATCTATCTATCTATATATATAATCCCCACATACTAACCCTTATATTGCTACCCCTCCTCTCCTAGAGTCTGATCGACGACATAATCAACAGCGTCAACATCCTCGCCGAGCGCGCCCTCAACAGTGTCGAGCAGGGCCTCCTCAACGCCCCCCCCTCCAGCCTCGGTTTCAAGCCCGCCTCCAAATCCAAGTCCAAATCGCAGCGGCAGAAGAAAGACGACCATGACGCCAACAACCCCGAGGGGGTCGACCCGGCCGAGCAGGCCAAGACCGAGATCGAGGCGGGCACGCACCAGCTCGAGACGCTGCTGTGCGCCAGCATCGACCGCAACTTCGACAAGTTCGAGATCTACGTGCTGCGCAACGTGCTATGCGTGAAGCCCGCCGACGTGCGCGACTGGATGCGGCTGTCTCACTACGAAGGGCTCGACTTCACCTCCATCTCGCCCCCTTCCACCACTACCGGCGATGCCGCCAACAGTAACAGGATGGACGTCGACGTCGACGTCGACATGCCCACGCTCGACTCGATCAACCTCCTCCGCCGCAAGCTGCGCGAGAGCATGCGCCTCAACGCGCTCCTCACCGCCGAGCGCGCGCGCAACGAGCACCTGCTCTCCTCTCTGCGCGGGCTCGTCGGCGGGGGCACCCCCGTGAAGAGCGAGGCCTCCTCGCCCGCGGCCAGTAAGACCGGCAAGCGGGCCTCTACCTCCGCTCCCCCCGAACCCGCACCCGCACCCCTCAACCGCGACGATAGCCCGTTCGCCTTCCTCCACCACAAAGCCGACCTCGCCAACGCCGGGGGCGCCACGCCCCTCAGCACCACGACCGCCTTCACGCTCTCGCAGATGCAAGCGCTGCGATCGCTCTCCGCGTCCCTGCGCACCCTAACCCCCGACCTCCTCGCCAAGCCACAGCCCCAAGAGCACACGCCCGAATCCGAAAGCACCAGCGAAGGGGGAGACGAGGCAGGGAAGGAGAAGAAGAAGAGCTGGCGCCGCGAGCGCCTCGAGTACGTCGAGGCCGCGACGCGGCGGCACCTCGAGGCGGTGCAGGGCTTGGAGCTGGGGCGGCACGGCGAGGTGCGCGACGGGGAGTGGCAGGGCGGGGGCAAGGGGCTGGCGCGGGGGGAGGTGGAGGGCTTGGAGAGGGTGGTTGGCCTGCTGGGCGGTGGTGATCATGCTGATGCGAATGATAATAATAATGGCGGAGTAGCCAAGACGCCCGCGGCCAAGAAAATGAAACCGCCGGCTTCGGCTTCGAGGACGAGGTCTGCGAGGAAGGCAGCTACCGCGGCGGCTGGTACGGGAGCTGGAGCTGGAGTTGGTAATGACGATGATAAGATGGATGAATCATGAAAAAAAATGGTTTGAATATGTTTCTTCCTTTTTTATTTTTGCCCTTTTTTCTTAGATATGAGAAAAAGGAAAGGAAAGGAAAAGGGGTAGGGTAGAGGTTTACCTTATTTCGGTAATCAGCACTCACCCTTTTTAACGGTTGGAGTGTTTCAAAGGCGTTTTTTTCTTCTATTGGTCTCATGTGTTGGGTTTCTTTTTCTTCTTTTTTAAACCCCATCTCTCAAGCTGGGCGGCGCTTGTAAGTAGCTTGGGCAGGTAGGTAAGGATTATCATGAAATGGATCTACTTCCCCTATCCATTAAGGGGGAGGGCGGAGGGGAAGTGGTGTTATAAAATAAACAAACCACTTTTGATTCAATAAAAAAATCGCCGTCCTCCTTTATGAATACCATTTCGCTACCTATACCGAGACTTAAGAAATACATGACTCTTTCAGCCGGGCCGAGAGCAAATACAACGTGGTGAGTATCGTATACCTTGCGCTGCCTAACCGATCATTATCGAGTCGGGATCCACATGTATAGACAGGACAGAGCAGAGCAGGACAACAGGTATATGTGCACACCGCATACTACAACTACAATAAATAGGTATATATACAACATATATAGTATGTATCATGGAGGTACGGTGACTTGGGAATACAAATATGATTTAAGGAGCAGCCGGAGACGTCTCCTCCTCTTTTGACACATCATTATTTGGGTGAATAGGATCGGTGTTGGGGTCTATCAATCTGAAATCCCTCGCGAGGCACCAGAAATGATGATTCCAAAACCTAGTATCGTCCTTGCCGTACCGCTGTAAAGCCTGCGTTCGCGTAGTGTCGACCATCATTTTCGCATCCGGAAGCCGGGATTGGCGTAATAGTGCAGTCAATAGCGCCGCTTGTGACCCAAGAGAGACGGGTTCACCCTTATTCATTACGTGATAAAACATCCGGAGGGCAACGTCCGGGTCGCCGGCGGCGGCGTAACCCTGAACAAGACGGTCGTAGAAAACACGGTCCAAGTCGCCGTCGAAGAACGATTCGCGCCTCTCAACCAGCTGATTGACAGCCTTGATGTCAGGCGGTGAGAGCGAAAAGTAATACTCGGCGAGCATAGTGTATATGTGCGGCGAGAGTTTCTTCTCAGTAGTCCATATATGCTCGATCAGAGCATTGGCGGCTGTTGCCGACTCTGACTGGAGCAGGAGGTAGACCATCTTACCATATGTAAACAGGTTGATCTCGAGCCCCGCTGCCTCCATTTCCGAGAGTGCCTGCGAGACGATCTCTTCTTGTTCTTGTGGGCTAGCCGGGTTATACTTGGAGAACGCGGCATCTAGTACGATAGTGAAGGTCGCAGCGTCAGCTTGCACGCCGTATACCTTCATCGTATCGAACAGTTTCCGCACATCATCATCACGGCTATTACGGATGAATGCTCGTAGCATCGTGTTGAAAGTGACGACATCAGGCTTGATGCCTTCTTTGGTGGCCCAGGCCAAAAGCTTCTCAGCGACATCAAGATGGTTACGTTGGATCATTCCTGCAATGGCGGCATTGACGGGTTCGATGGTTGGTTCAATTGCGGCGCGGCTCCTGGTCTTCGGATCTGCCTTCCCCAGTCGGGTCATCTCCTCTAAAGCCTGAATCCCAGCACGGATATCACCCGAATCGATCAGTCCGGCTATGCGGCTCGTCCAGATAGCGGGGTCGAATTGCATACCCGAGAGGGTCAGTTTTGTCCAAATGTTTTTGATGGCGGTACCGTTTCCGGCCACTCTACAACCATCCAGCATGCGAGTCCACGTCTTTATAGTCGGCTTGAGTTTAATCATATTCATCACATCCAAGGTTTTCAGTGCTTCATCAGGTTGTTTCAAAGCCATGCGAGTGTAGACGAATGAGTCGAAAAGCTCTGGCTGTTGGCAAAGCTCTGCCGCTTTCTCTTTCGTCATTGTTGTCCCAGAGCCCACGAATTCGTCCCAGAGCTTATTGACCTGCTGAGGCCTACGTTTTCTTAAAGCGTCTGATAAGCCTCCCTCTATATTTGCGGTACCAGTTATCCGGAGGCCACGATGTATCTGTGAAACCGTTCTACCAGCTTGTGGTTTACTTGTCAAATGTGCTGACTGGATTCTTGCCTTTAGGTGTGACTTGACGGCGGACCATTGGTCCATGATGTATTTTTCTAGGTGCGGAAATGTCTCTGCGATTTCACGTCGAAGTTTGTCTTCAGGGATGGGGACAAAGGTAATGATGTTAGCTACGCCAACTAAAAAGCGATGGGCACTTTTTCTGGCCTCGGCGGAGGTTCTTTGGCCATCGAGCAGTATAGTGTAGGTAGCTATCGCTAAGATGGCTACTGGGGTGCCGAGCTGGCTATTATAATAGCGCGGAAATAAACTGTCGACTGCTGCAATGAAATCCGCATTCCGCGCAAACCCTGTCAAATGATACCTTTCAAGTTTCGAAAGCGACCATCCATCCCTAACATTATCGTCGGCAGAATACGGCACCAAGTCTTGGGGTGAAGATAGGACTTTCCACGACTCGACAAGATCCATAAGCAGGGCTTCCCGTTCGGGTTGTTGGCTGTAGCCAACTCCAATGTCTAGAATAGCCCGTATAAGATGTCCTACTAGATCAGCCCATTCAGTAGGTCTCAGATCGCCTATATCTGCGTAAGTGCGAAAGATGTCTGCCACGGCAGGCAGACCACCAGTCAGCATATCAGCCTTCTTCTCGACTCTGATCTTCTCCAGGAGCCTCGACACGATAGAAGTAAAGGCAAGGGGTAGATGGGCCCCGGGCTGCTGCACAAGAGGATATAACTTGGTCTTGAGGTAAACATAAGCTTCGGCAACCGGCTTGTTACTCTTGACCATTTCCTCTAGCTCCGTAACA
The DNA here is from genome assembly GCA_022578605.1 of Camillea tinctor. Lineage (NCBI taxonomy): Eukaryota > Fungi > Ascomycota > Sordariomycetes > Xylariales > Graphostromataceae > Camillea > Camillea tinctor. The sequence goes on from MU394176.1 coordinate 27,748, forward strand.
GCTTTGGCTATTTCTATACTGGTATCGGAGCTCAATGAAGCAGGCTGCATTGGGCCATTCTGTGATTCTTTTTGCTCTTGAACAATTTGTTGGAACAGGTTCGCGGTCAGATCGCTGGAATTCCCTGCCCTGTCGAAATAATTTTGAGATGCTCTCAATCTCGCCACTCTCCTGTCGGGGGTATTGTCACGGAACTTTCGGACTAGGGGTCGTTCTTCCGGTTGGTCGGTGGTTGAAGTCGTCTCAGCTTGAGTAGTAGTGGTGGTGCTGAAGGGAGAGGCTCGAGACGGCTGCGTCTGGGGCGAGCGCACTTGGCCTACGATCGCAACCCGGTGACGACATAGTGCGCAGACAGACCTTGAGCCCTTCATAACATCTAAGGAGGGTAGATCATATGTCAATGGGTGGTTGAATTGTGGGATGTAGGCGGGAGGTAGATAGAGAAGTAAAATAGTATAGCGGGGCTACTTAAGTAGTTGTAGAGGTTACCTAAGGTGGATCCTTTCCACTCTTTTTCTTTTTCTTTTTTTGGCATCGATCGGGAACGGCATTACGGAGCACAACGGTGCCGATAACGGGAGCTTGGGCCACCGGGGTTAGGTGCCTGTATACCACTGTACACCGTGACCGACTATAAGCTTAAACTTGTGAAATAAACATAATGATGCTATTGAATAGTTTCCTAGGCTATAATTAAAACATAGGTACATCTATCAGGCACCACTCCTATCTAAGGTACCTAAAATAATTACTAGGCAGCTCAAGTTGAAGTTCACTCCCTATAACCGAATAAATAAAGTTGGAACATCCAACCCTCCACTACCACCATCACCACCACTACCATTATTATTACTATTACTACTTATGTACCCAAGTCTGTGATACCCAACTCCGACACCGACTTTTAGTTTTTATTTTTTTTAATAATTCCATGATTTGAATGGCCAAACCCCCCCCCAACTCCATCCTATATCCTCATCAACCAACAACCGCCATATCTAAAGACCAAACATATAACCTAATCTACATACACCGCTGCCATGACCACTCTCATCCCTCGTCCGCCCTACACCCCTGACGAGCTCAAGGCCCTCTACCCGGCCGACCTCGAGCTCCAGCTCGTGCAAGTCCTACTCCGGCATGGAGAACGAACCCCCGTATCGCCCCGGTTCCAAAACGCCGGACTCGCCCCCTTCTGGCCCTACTGCAGTGCCGTCCGCCAGCTCAAGTCCGTCGTGCTCGACCGCCCCACCGGCAAGTTCGACACGCTCGAGTGGAAGCGCCGCCTGGAGACCTTCGGCCCGCGGGACGAGCCCGTGCTGGCCGCCGGGCCCCGCGGCGAGCTCGACGGCGTCTGTGACATGGGCATGCTGACGGACCGCGGGCGGGAGACCACGTACGACCTGGGCGTGCGTCTGCGGCGCCTGTACGTCGAGCAGCTGGGCTTCCTGCCGCGGACGCTCTCCGACGCCGACTCGCTGTACCTGCGCGCGACGCCGATCCCGCGCGCGCTGGACTCGGTGCAGGAGACCTTCACGGGGCTGTACCCGGCGTCGGCGCGCGCGCAGCCCTTCCCGCCGCCCACCATCGTGGCGCGCGCGCCCGGCGACGAGACCCTCTTCCCCAACGACAGCAACTGCCGGCGGTTCGCGGCGCTGTCGCGGGCCTTCGCGCAGCGCGCCGCCGACCGCTGGAACGGCACCGACGACATGGCGTACCTGAACAAGCTGTACGGCAGGTGGATGCCGCCCGAGTCGCCGCGCGTCGCCGTCGACTCGCGCCCGCGGCTCAGCGGCATTATGGACACCATCAACTCGACCCTGGCGCACGGGCCCGAGACGCGGCTGCCGAAGGAGTTCTACGACGCCAAGGGGCGGGCCATCATCGAGAAGATCGGCGTCGAGGAGTGGTTCGCCGGCTACAAGGAGAGCCGGGAGTACCGGGTCCTCGGCATTGGCGGGCTGATGGGCGACGTGGTGAGCCGGATGGTGGGGAGCGTGGAGCGGTCGACCGCCGACGGCGAGTACGAGGTGGCCCGGTCTCTAGACCAGAAGGCCCTCCGAGATGGAAAAGGGGCGACTCCGGTACGGTTTGGTCTTAGCGGCTGTCACGACACAACGTTGGCTGCTGTGTTGGCCAGCCTAGGCGCATTTGACACGGACAAGTGGCCGCCGTACACGAGTCACATCGCTATCGAGCTATTCCGCAAACAGGGGGGTACTAGTAATTCGTCGGTCAAGGGACAAGCCAAGAACAGCAGCTGGTTCGGCTCGCTCTTCTCGTCCGTCAAGCCGGGCACCCCGCCTCCCGGCATAGGCCGCAAGCAAAGCGACGAGCTCACAGCGGAGGAAAAGGCAAAGTTGAATGGGTATTATGTCCGGCTGCGGTACAATGATGAGGTCGTGAGCGTGCCGGGGTGCAAGCCGCAGGGCAAACACCTCGACGGGGATGAGAGCTTCTGCACATTGGTAAGTTCTCCCGGGGGGGGGGGGGGGGGGGGGGGGGGGGGGGGGGGGGGGGGGGGGGGGGGGGGGGGGGGGGGGGGGGGGA